>VYXC01011440.1:585007-661882 GCA_013397175.1 Platysteira castanea
AAGTGCTATGTGATTCATCTCCTTTTTAACTGGAGAAAATCAGAATATAGGAAGCAAAGTACAACAAATATGGCACCAATAACACTTTTATATGACCCATCAAATAACAGTGACAACTATGTTCTTTTTGAAACATGGAATTAATTACCATTAAATTAATGATAAATTATCATTCACCAGGTCAATTACTTTGACTAAACAAAGAAGCAAATTTTCCTCAGGCTCCATAAATTAGTATAAAGTATTCTTTCACATGTCCCTACCTAACAAAATGTCCCCTTAAAATGAATTTATTCAGAACAGGCCAAAATTTCATTCACAAATCTTGCCTTGTCACTCATTTGAAAGAATATCTCCTGGGCATATGACTGTCAGATTTGATTATGCAAAGAATGGAGAAAATTTAAAATATGCACTTTGGAGTATTTCTCAGATATTCCATCTGAGAAATATGGTATCTAAACATCAGTTTATATCAGATGTTTCTTAACGTAGGGCAAAATATAATCTGCTAGAATGGATTCATCAGCTTTGAGTCTCTGTATAAAAATGACAGAGAAGTAAACACTATAGCATATTTCTATGCTACTGCAGTGGATTTCACTATTCTATACGGGAATATATTAGTAGATAAGAATAGAACTAGTAAGAATACAAAATAAGAACCCAAGTCCTTTTTACTTCTCCTCCAGTAATACCTAAAAATCATTGGGGAGGTGAAGGAATCCTCAGAGACATTGTCCAAGATCCATAAAATGTGTAAAACTTTGGTGTGGAATTTAAAATTTATTTAGTTTCTTTGTAACACAAATGAAGGCTTTTGCATGGAAAAATTCAGATGTATCAACCTATGTCCTCTATTAAGAAGCAGGCATTACTTGACAAATCTCAGACATGGGTTTTCCCCATTTCTTTTATGAACCTACTATTCTATTTTAGTGTATACTCACCCATTTATTTTTATTGCAGTTTCCTAACTTTCCCTCTGCCTCTCAAATCCAGTAATTCATGCTGTAAGCAAGCAACAAAAACAACCATTTAGTTTGGTTCCATACTGAAGGAATTTTTTAATATCTAATAGAAGAACTCAGTGTCAGACAAAGAGCATTCTCATACGCAGGCATGATAAAACTTCCGAATGTCTGTAAATAAACTGTTCATAGAAATCTTTATTACATAAAAGTGGAGAAGAGGACTATGGGGATAGAATAAAGACTAAACACCTCTAAAAACTTTACACTTGTACAAGTTTGGTACAAGCAAAGAGGTAGTAGCATACATATTATTCTGGTAACTTCAAAGACAACTTTGACACCCTCTAAACAATATTTCATAGAAAAAAGATACTAAGGTTTCATGAGACCAAAGTCTGAGGCCATAGCATGAAGAGATAGCAGTGGTTATTTATCAATAAGGCTAAAAGTACATTGGTAACTATGGCAAAATCATACGGGTTACCATGAACACACAATGTGAATTGAAGAGAGAACTGGAAGGGCTGTGGTATTTTATGGTGTAATTGGAAAACTAGTAATTCTGTTTGACTCCCAGGAGCTTGGGATTCCTTTTATTGCTTTATCTGAAGAGATTTATCTTTCTGGATTTGGATGCCCTTTGTAGTTGAGGACAGTTCAACGACTTCTGTGTCAGAGTCTTTGTATTTGTACTCAGTTGTTGGCCTTTATCTCATCAGTGATTAGCAGCCAAGCTGGCAACTTTACAGGTGCCATTATTGTGTGGGTCTTTGGCGACTTCTTCTGTTACAGCTTTTTACCTCTTACCTTCAAGTGCTTCTCTGCACACTAGAAAGCAGATTATTGGAGGCAATTTAACAGGTTGAAGTGACCTGGGACATTCTGTGTCTTTCCGTTTGAGGAACGTAGTCCTTCCTATAAGGATTATGTGGGGCAAGTCTGGGTACAAGATGTACTAGAACATGGAAGACTCACGCCTGCTATTTTACTGTATCCAAATATTAATAGCACAGATACATCTAACATAACTTCAGGAAAATATGTCTACATAGTAATTTTTAATGCTGCTATGAGGAGGAGCTGCTTATAAAGATTAAGAAAAAGCAATCCTAATGAAAAATGTACAGAATATAGAAAACGTGAAGAATGCCTACTAGAACAAATAAGCTACCTAAAATATAATGGGTGAGCAGTTCAAATAATAATGTTCAAGCTTGCTGGAATGCTTTTTGCCTCATCTTCTTCAAAGGTGGAGTAAGGAAGTTAAAACACTAATGACATTTCAGTTACAGTACTGACTATTTTGGAGAAAATAGGAGGTCAGAAACTAAGTAGCAGTGGTAAATGGCATGAAAAATAGGAAAATTTGGAAATTAGAAACTAACTGAAAATCTTAGCATACACTGAGAAAAATTGAGGTTAACAGCTGCATTAGTCTTTTCTGTAGAAAATTACATAAATTTCTTGAAGATATAAAACTTTTTAAGCTAGCAGGACTTTTTAGATCTACACCAAATTGAAGCAAAAACACTTGAGCTTTAAAATCTGCAGATTTACAGTTAAAATCCTCATGTTGCTTGCAGATATAAGCATTCTGGCAGGGATGGACAGGACTGGTAACCTACGGTTTAGATTAATCTGTTTCCATTTCTCTGAAGTTTTTATAGTTTTCTAGTTGCAAAGCTGATTTTTAATGAGGAGTGAGATGCCAGGGATTACACTGAGTAATTGTGCAGCTAGGAAAAGAAATGATTGCAGATGTACAGAATTAGAACTGGCCTCAAATTTGCTGGGACCGATTTCTTCCTGATCTCTTTTAAGGCAGTACACAGAGATAACAAGTTTGAGAAGCAAAAAAGAGTGACTAAACGGATGCTAAATGCTATTGTATGCTATATGCAAGTTCCCATAATATGTAGTACTTCGTGGCTGATTAGCTTGATAGCTACAGTAAATGTGTTTGCTTCAGATTTTCTCAAACACGGGATTTTTTTCAAGAGACCTTACATCCTTCTCTCCCAAAATGGTTATAAACCACAGAAGGACAGAAGCAGATTTTAGATACCCACCTAGAAGTAAACATATGTGGCATACAGAGACAATCCTGACAGTTCACTTGATTTTCTCTTTAAGGGAAGCATTTCCTGGGGGCCTGGATCACAAGAAACAAAGCATTCAAAAATGATGTAATTTTTTTTTTGTCTGGCATCTAAGTTTTTGTTGTTTCTTTGTATATGAAAGATGGTTTTCTTTCACGTAGACCCAAGTCTAGAGCTTCTAAAGACATAAAGATGATACCAATGTACTACAGTGACAGTTACTTCTGCTTCTTGCTTCCTTCAAGGTACATTTTAGTCAACTTTTTTTCCCGAGTGCACAAGCAGATAAATTGGGCAACCTCTGAAAGGAAAAAGTCTATTTTTGCAGCACTACGTTCATATTCTCTGAGAGCTACGATTATCTTTTTCAATCTCTGAAACAAGGCAAACCTTTGCCATAATTACTTGCTAATTCCTCACTGGCAACTAAAGCAGTAGCAGCCATAATGTGCGGGATTAGCCATTCTAAATTAAAACCTGTGAGAGAAAGTAGAAGAGTTTTTCTTTCATACCTGCTTTCCTCAGATATCTGTCCACTTTGCAAAAGGTTGTGAGAGTTGGAAAGAACAAAATAAAATGGGGAGGAAATAAAAGAGGAAGACCATGCATGTACTGTAATTTTATGCTGATTTCAAAAAAAATACAAACGTTGTAAAACCTTAAAGATTGTGCCTGTTGACTGCTGACAAAGTACTTCAATTTTATGAGAAAATAAACAAACCAAAAACTTGGGAACAAACCTCCAGAAAATCATGTTAATATGAACTGAGTGGCCATTATTAGGTCTGAGAAATTAAGTCCCCTAGTTACACGTTGCTCACAAACAACACAGGCATCATTAGGCCATGTCTGAAACCAGACGGACCTGGAAGGATATCATGCTTCCATGAACTTAGGATGTGGTTTTGGCCTTCCTTTCCAGACACAAAAACCAGCATCTTCGGAAGAGGCACCTGCCTGCTGATATTCAAATAAATAGGGACAAGGTATAACATCCAATGAGACAGGGATGGAGTATAACCCAACAACCTGGAAGTTAACATACATCCAGAGAAAGTCAGACACCCTTCAACATATCACAAGATGAACAGCTGAACTGTTCTGGCAAATCTTCATCAGTCAGGGAGGTAACATCTATTTGAAATATGTACTAACTTCTGAGTCAGAAAAAGAAATTGCAGCAAAGGAGAAGACGTATGAAGGAATTCTACCATTATCCAAAGAGACGAGTCACACTGGAGCCTTATTTTATAGTATTCTCCATTTTCCGCTCTTAGCTTCTGCTGCAGTGCTGCAAAAATATCTGGGCTCGGTATGGTTAAATGCATTTACATCCTCTCACCAACTGTAACTGGTGCAGTTACACCTCAGAAGCCACAAACAGGAAACAACCAACAGACTCCTCAGAACAAAAAAAGGAAACACCAGGATTTTAAATTTGTTTTCAAAAAGCTGTACAAAAGCTGTACAATATTTTCTGGGTGATGTTCATCAAGGAAGCAACATCAAAATTCAGCTTTAAATGCCTGAGGAGAAATGGCTGCTTTTTTTACCTACAGGTAAAATGTTACAAGACATCACCATCTGAAGCATCTTCTGGCACCCTCAGTAGGTACATCAATTAAACAACAAGTAGGAAACATCAGTGGAACCTTACAGACCAAGAATGACCGAGAAGACATGCTAAAATCCAATACTACTCTTCCTGGATGCAAAAACATGCCCAATGCAACTCCTACTTTGCCAGTAAACAAATTAAGTAAAGCACTGAACTGAGATTTCACCACATTTTTCAGACACTGCTCAAGTCTGTGTCTTTGCCCCTTCCTATGTTTAAAGATACAAATCGCTGCAGGATTCCCACTCCCTTCTCAGTTTAAAAAAAATTCTGTTGTATGCTGGTTCCACTTGTTGCATATGCATGACCAACAGATGAAGAGCAGAGCCACCCCTCAGCCATTGCAGAGAGGCACAACCTAGCCCAGGAGCTCCTCCAGACAACCTGCCCATGGTCTCTCTGCTATTCACATCACCCAAGGACTGTCAGGAAAGTGGTCACTGCCACCTTGGGAAGATGTGAGGACAACTCTCTGTCCCCCTCTGCTTTGTAGGAGCCTCAGGCAGTGCTGGTTCAGCTTCGGTGAAGCTGAAGGCTTGTTCTTCTTCCCTAACCTTTGCTGAGCCATCAGCAACATCTATTTAAGAAATAGCATGAGCTCTCTTCCACAAACGTGCCTTTATTACTCTCCATGTTTCTTCAAAAGCATTCCTACCTTGAAAAACTAACATCCACCACATAGGCTAATCTCCAAACAACACAGTGCAGGCTTTTTCACTATGCAGGATGTAATGTTTTAGATTTAGGTTGGCTAATATTAATTGGTGGGGGTTTTTTTTGTTGTTGAAACTGTGAGTGAACACTTGAAAAAAATACACTTGAAAAAAAAATCAAAAAGTCAAAAAAAAGTTATGATAAACAATATCAGATATTTTTCTCCTTGGCAACACCTACTGTGGATAGTTTTATTAAAAATGTCAGATTTCATACAAGTTTTCAAATTAATATATAAGGAGGAAGCATTCTTTAATAGTCCTGCCACACTACTAATCTCATTAGTTTGCTTCATAAAGCACAAATCAAAACAGAGGAAATTTCTGCTTATGCCTAAAACTAGCCAACAGTTTGCAGAAATAACTTCAGTAGTATTGAAAGACTCCAGAATGAAATAAAAAAATGTGGGTCTACAAGAAAGAAGGCACAGTACCTCAAAATAGGAGGAAACAGTAATGAAAATTCAAGACTATGATAAAGCAGGAAAATTATCAATTAAAAAAAGCAACCAAGAACCTTCCCCTCTGCCAAAAAAGTACAGCGTGGTGAATTACTGTCAGAATATGCAAAGCAAAAGTAGAAAAATAATTTTTTTAGTGCTTCAGCTCACAAATATGTGGAAATGCCAACAGAAGGATGTCCATAGCAAGCAGATCTTTTCAGATGCACAGAAATATCTTCAGTATTGTGACTAACAGTGATCAGAATTGCCCTTAAGAACCCCATTTTAAAATCCAAGCTAGTTCAAATTACATTAAGATATAAAGTAGTGATTACTACACTGTTTGGAGACTTAGGGAGGTGTTCCAGCCCACATAATTAGAAGTAATTTTAAAGCCAAAATAGTAATTTAGATCTAGCTCTGATCCCTAGAGGTGACTTACATTCAAAGAACAAAAATGAAATGGTACATACTAGAAAGAAGCAGTAAGATTTCTAGGAGTATTAATTTCAGTCTAGTTTGTTTGTTTTGATGTTCACTACCAACATGTGAATACTTTGTGCCAGTGACTGGATGAGAAGCACTTAGACCAACTTTTATGTATGTGAGTGAAATAAGAGTGGCAGAAAGGCTTGTTTGTTGCCACCTTTAACTCGGATGCACAACATCATGCCTCTCCCATCTGATCAGTCACACAGCACAGATCAGTACACGTGCTTTCCCAAAATGCTTTGAATAGATCCAAGGACTTAACCATTAGCTGCAAAAATGCAAAATCATTTGAATAAATGAGTGTGAGAAAATAAGTTATTCACAGTATCCACAGATATGAAAAAAGCTAATATAATTAAACACATGGTTTTAAAAATGCAAGTTCTACATGTTCTATTTTATTTCTAATCCCCTTGTAGTTTAGATTAATTATGGGGGTTCTTCTAAACCTTCTTGCAGATCCACCTGCAGGAGAAACATGGATACCCAATGATTTACTCTGTTGAACAGAGCAAATTGTTTGTAAATTTTTTTTGACACATCCTCTGCCACAGAAACACATAAAATTATGTTTTAGCTCTGCATAGATTCCGCAGCAAGCAAATAAGTAGAATTTATAAAATGAGGTTTCACTACATTAATATCAATGTCTTCGTATTTATATGGTCACAGCTCAGAAAGGTACTCAAAAAGGTGGTTGAACCTTTCCCCTAAATATTTCCATGATCTGGATAGATTAATTCATTGCTGCCATGCTCCAGTGTTGGACATACCTGTGCTTTGTGTGGAATCTTGGACTGGATGACCTCCAGAAGTTTCTTCCAACTAACATTTCTGTGATACTACATTTTCAGAACCATTTTATCAAACTATTTTTTTTTTTTTGTGAGTTTGGGTTGGTTCTTTGTCCTTGAAATTAAAGGCTGTTTCCTTCAATGTGTTACACCTATTTCGTTATCAGTGAGGCTTTGATGCAAAGAGGTAACTTGCCACTTTTAAGTCAAAACTTTGAACTGATGAGACAATTATATACTTTTCATATAATATGTCTTAGAATATATTATTCAAGGAACTGATTTACTGCATCTAAGCCACAAGCTTGATGTTCAGACTGTTTAAAAAAAAAGCTTTAAAAGTGAAAACAAGCATTTAAATTTAATGCAACAGAAACACAGGAGTTGGTGCAATGATTCATGGACATGGGGTGAGAATGCCAAACAGACTGGCTGGACAGATCATTGTATCATCCTTATTTTACACGGATGTTGTAAGGGCAGAACTGCACCTGTCAAACCAAGAGAAAGTGATTTCGCAATAATCACAATGCAACACAGTGGTGGTGAAAATAAGGGATTTATGCCTGTGGATGAAAGGAAGAAAGAGCTCTCTTGGAGAGCACTCATAGAGATGACCTGTAAGTCTTGTCATGGTCTGGCAATGTGTTGCGATGGCAAAGACCAAGTCAAAGGTGCCACTTGGGCCATTAGCCAACATGCTGCTTTATACTGATAAAGCTTTCCATATATATCAGAAAAGGAGACATTAGACAACATTTGAATGGGAAAAAAAATTAATTCAACTCACATTTCAGTTAGAGACAACTCAGTGAGAAGAAATGACAGCAAGTAAGTCCTAGATAGGAGAAAGTAGGTCCAGAGCAGATCTGTCAGTCATCGGCACAAAGATGATGACATAGTCTATGTCCAAGAAAACCAGACAAACATTGTTGACTAATGCAAAAAAATAACACAAGTGTTCTTACAATAATTTCCCTTCACAGAGGCTGTTTCTATGTTACCCTGCTGTGTTTCCCATCTTTTGGTAACCATTATATTTAAGTACCCCTGAGAAACACGACATACAAGGCAACTGCGTGGGAATATGCTAAGAACTATAATTGAAACTAACTTGCCAGAGAGACTGCAATGTTATCCTAGACTAACAAGCCTGGATGTAGTAGGTTTGGTTTTGATCATATCTACACCTATATAATCAAGAGTGATGGTACTTAAGAGAAAGTCTTCCCACCACTACTACCACATGTCGACATGTATATCCTCAAGTGCAATACTCCAAAGTGGCAGCAGACTACCTTGTTTTTAAACTTGCAGCTAAAGGTATTACCTGTATGTGCATGAAAATGATCTTGTGCATAAGAACAGGTATTAGCATCACATACAAGAGCCTTGTTGAGGTGCGTAAATCATCTTGTCACCAGAAGCTAAATTAAAACTCATCTAAGTAAGTTCACACAGGAAAGCAAACAGCAAAGTATTATATTTGAACACATGACACCGAAAAGATGTACATAAATGCCTTTAACATTCCCCTGTTTTATAAAGCCATTTTTTCCCACTACAGAAGAGAATTTATCATGCTCAACACTGTCTAGAGATACTCAAGGAAACTATGACAAGTACAAAGTAAGAACTATTTATTGCCAATCTAAAATTTAAATCACCACTGTCTTCAAATAATTGCATGAATAGCGAGGAACATATAACATTTCCTTTTGTTAGATAAATGGATACATTTCACTAAGAAGAAGATTAATGTGCATTTGAAATAGAATAATAGCTATAAACAGAAATTAAAGTGGTCCATTAAGATACAAGACTCTAAACACAATATTCTTAATCTAATCTCAGAGAATGAATAATTGCTGGACCTTTGCATTCCTCTTAATGAATCTATTTACACATAATTAAAACTATTCATCCTACTTCAAGTCTGATATATCTTGGATGACATATTAGCAACTTAAAGTCTTCAGTCTGCAATTTGTTTTTAAGAAAACCATTGTGCAGGAAAGGAGCAATATTTCTTTCTGTTTTACTGAACACCAGATCTTTTATTTCCAAATTATCTCATGCTAAATATAAAATTCAGGTCATGGATATTATCTTTTAATTATGAATGAATAAAAGACATATTGTTATTTTGGCTTTTGGATTACTAACAAAAAGATGGCAATATCTCTGATTTCCAGTTGTTAGAAGCGGCATACTATCTGCACTTTTAATTTACTTTGTCAGTGCTCTACTCAAAGAACAGCAGTTTTCTTACAGTACTGACAGGTTCACTATAATTAAACTCACATTTTGTCCAGTTTCTTTGATGGTGTCAGGAATAGCATGAGCTGATATTATTGAAGGCCCCTTTCCCTGCAGGCAGGCCAGCAGCAAGTTATTCTTGTATGCCCTAATTTTTTTGTGAGACCAAGGAGATGCAGTGCATTGATCCCTTTTTCCAAGTGTCCACCAGTGCTCCCGTGTGTTACCAATATCCTTGGGAGCACTGACCTGTAGCTGACTTAAAAGAGCAATCTTTAGGAGGGGATAAGAGGTAACAAAATGAAAAAATACTTCAACTTTGTGGGCTGCACGTACAATGCTGGAGCTGGTACTCAGTGGGATATATTCTGTGGTACAGAACAAAACAGACCTAGGCTTATTCTCTGGATGTGGAGCCAGTCAGCAGAGAATAAGGAGGGGAATGCCTTGGGATGTCCCTGATCCATGCTTGGGACACCACTAACAACCAACCCCAGCACAGTTAATCCCATGCTCAGTAACCAAGGACACGGACACAAGCACTGACGTGGGTGCCCAGCTCTCGATAGTTTACATTAGTATTTACTGCTGTAAATGTAAGCTGAAATTGCAGTGTGGAGTGTCTGCTTCATTTTACATATCAGCCATAGAATCATAGAACAGTTTGGCTTGGAAGGGACTGTCATGACTCTCTTGTCGCAATCCCTCTACCATGGGCAGGCACACCTTCCACTAGACCAGGTTGATGCAGCCCACAAGGTTGAACTTCCTAATTTTCTCTTTTAAAAATGGGAGTAAAGTTTCTCCTTTTCCAGTCAGTCAGAACCTCACCAGACTCTACAGCTTCTCAAATACGGTGGATAACGGCTTAGTCCCTTGCTCCTCTATTCCAGTTGTTTTGTACAGGATCACGCACAGTACATGCTAGCTGGACTTGTTCTTTTTTGAATATGGGTGGCCAAAAGTCTCAAGATCAGCCCATGATTTCCAGTCAATATTTTCCTGTCACATAATGACCACATGTACCTTTTTCCCAGACACATTTTGGTGAGGCCGGTTATACTGCACCCAGCCAGCATCTGACTTAGAGCTGCTTTCACTAGTGTGCATACCCACAACAAACAGATGGGGCATTCTTGAAGTGATGGAGAAAAAGGTCTGTTCTCTTCCCCAGGGCTTTATTTTCTGTATCCTATTTCCTAAGCACAAAGTTGGGCTTCAGGCCACTTAGATGTATAAACCACACTTCCATACACACCTTTCTGACTTTAGATACTAAAAAGACACTGTTTCCTCTGTAACAATGGAAGGAAAGCAGATTGCTAACACATAGTGGCTATGGATAAGCATGGCATCACAAGTTCACTGGGCATTAATAATAAGGAACAGCAGAAAAGCATACTTGAACACAATTTAATTGTACTAAATGCTATTCATTAAAGGGGAGATTGCTGTACATTAAAACTCATGAAGTTAAGCAGCTATGCCATTACAGAGCTTATCCTCTTCCCCTTTCATGATAAGAAAACGATTTTTTAAACATCTAACAAAAAAACCTGGATATAAAATGCATATTATCTCTCAGAACACTACCTAAAGTTCAGAGTTCCTGGAAAGTTATCATGAGAGGATGAAAAGTTCAGCATGAATACCAGCAGCTGGGCTAATACAGAGCAGATGGAACCACTTTCAGAAAAGATCAATTTCATCTAAAAAAAAAAATCAAGAAAAGAACTCCTGCAATTTCTTTTTAGTAAAATATGATTGAAAGATAAAATATTGATGTAATGCTAAATTAAGAATTCTAGTTCCAGTATACTCAATGTCAGGAAAAGCATTGTTAGGGTATAAAATCCTAGGTCTCTACACTCTGAGTTCACTCTAAATAACTCTGAGTTTTACAAATAAACAATTTCTATCAGGAATAAACAGCTTGGCTAATTGTTTCACAGGAACTGAGGATGGAGTTCATTCACTGAACATTTTCTTTACCTGTTCCTAATGTCACACAGAAAACACAGATACTGTAAAGCATTTCACTCTTGAGATTATTCAGATTTTGAAAATTACAAAGTATAACTTTATCAATGTAATTAAGGCAGTCATTATGTCAAATCAGGAAAAAAAAAACCCTTTAGATTAATATGTAACTACAACAAAATTTTTTCACCATTAAGAGAAGAAAGTTCAATATTTCAAAGTTCAAGAAAGCACAGAAAAGAAATCTGAGAAAGTGCTGACAAAATTATGGAAGAGCTTCCTTACAGAAAACTCTGGGGGTCTTTACAGAACAATTGTATTTCTTCTGTTACTTATCTGCATGATTCTGCTACTTGTCATGTAAAATTAAGTTCAATATAATAGAATTAAAAAGAAAAATTCTAAAAAGGAGTGCAGACACACAGCATAAATTGAGACAGAATGTAATTACAACTCTTTCTCCTAGAGACTGATGGACTCCAGACATCAAAATCTAGTTTGTAAACTAATTTCCTTGAAAAATTCAGCTTGAAAAACAAGAAGTGATTCAGATTCATGGTCTGTTTACTTCTTTATTGCACATTTATTTATTTTGTTTATTAACTGGGAGGTATTTGAAATTGTAGAACTGCCATTCAAAATACCCTAATTTGTGAAAACACTGTGAAGTGTCTTGCAACAAAAAGCAATATGTTCATTGCTTTAATGCAGCAGCTGATGATTTAAAGTCAGTTAAAGCTAGGAAGAGAGTAGACCAAGAAGAATGATACCTGCCTTTAAGCACAAAGATTAATTATTCAAGGGACAATAAAACACTACAAAACCAGAAATTAACAGTCGCCTCAAGAAGATACAATTTTGTGTGCTGAATATATCCTCCCAAAAGGCAGACCAATATAATTACCAACCCTCCTAAGACCATTTATATATTGTAGAAGCAGTAAGAATAGCAAGTATTTCCTGTAAAATACATTACTGTGAGTCCAAATTCATTTATGTGAGGCATCTATGAGGTTAAAGAATTAAGCCCAGCACACCTATCTATTTACAATTACCTATGCTTTTTTTCAATCTTACAAAGAAAGGGGTCTGTTTGGGGGGCAAAAGCCTCCCCCTGCTACCTGTTCTGCCCATGTCTCTGGAGACTCAGAAGCACAGATGTCACACCTGTGATCCTGTCAGGGCTTCTTTTCTCATATCATCTGCTCCCCAAAGTACTACTGCTACTCTGAGGTCACTCGACATCACACCTCTAACAGAATATTTTCATATGTATAAAAAAGGAGACACAGTTGTGTTCTAAGAACCCCCACAGAAGCCCTCAGGAGGGCACATGCCATCATTAGAAAGGGCAGAGTGGGAACAGGTGAGTCACACCAAGGGGTTGCAGCAACCACAGTCCACAGGAGAAAGCTGGGAACTTTTCAGCAGGCTCACATGACTGCCAGGGTCAGAGCAGGGAGGTCCTCAGGTCCCCATGCAGCTCGGAGACACCTTTAAAGCCATGATGATATTTTCTCCTTAGACTGTGAGTTATGCATACACAGAAAGCATGAAACCTAACAGGTACTTGGCTGAAATGTTTCCAGCACAGGATCTGTAAAGAGATGTGGGGTGCAAATGCTGTAGCTCAGTGCCATTCACAGGATAAATCTGGTAAATTCAGCTTCTTTCTCTCGTGCGCTATTACATCTGGACAAATGGAGATGAACCAGGACTTCTCTGCTCCCTAATTCAGATGACTGAGAAGAGTTTTGTAGGACAGAAAAAACAATTTTGCATTTAGACACAGAAAGTGCAAATCCACATAACTGACCAGAAAATGAACAGCCAGGGGACTCAAACTAAAGTAAAAGCAGTTGCTTATAGTCTGTTTTCAGGCTTTTAATGGAACTCTGAAATTAGATGTACTGCATTTCTAAAAACTTCATATGCTTTGTTAAAACATTTATTTAATAGTATGTAATTATATTATTAGCACAGGAAATTAGTGAAAGCTAGTAACGTTTCAAAGCAGACTTATTATTTTCAGTACTGAAAGAAAGTCTTAACTTACACAATGTAATATTAGCTGTGGCAAGATCTTAGGAAAGTCTTTGCATTAGTTCCTTCCCTCAAGCACAGGTTATCTGATGGCTTATTTTTCACATCTGTTTTTAAAATCTCCTTAAATTGCACTAGTTGAAATACAATTTACTTTTCCAATTCAAATTATTTTTGATTCTGGAAAACCACCTCAATGCTGAGCTTAAATTCTTGAATTTTCTGAACACGGATGTTCTTACAGACACGCACTGTTTTCTTTTAAGCACCTTTGCCTCAAATATGCATTCACGATGACACATAGAATGTCTTAAAGCGGATTTTGAAGGAACAGAAGTGGAAGTGTGCATCTGAGGGTTAAGTTTAGCTGAAATGTCACAAACCAGCTGCTGATCTGCTGCTTTCCAAGGTCCCGCTTTTTATCAGCACAGTGACTATAAGCCGCACCGCTAAGGGTTTTGCAAGGAAGGAGGAAGCAAGGAGATACCAAGGAAAAAAAATGAATGTTGGGAGTCCAGCCAAACCCCGCGTGCCAGTAGCATCACTGAGATGCAGCTGAGTGAGAGTGAAGAGGTGTCTCCTGTCTCTGGGGCAGCACTTCTGGATAGCCTCCTGGAAAGCCAAGGTGGTTTTACACAGCCCAAGCCTGGCCTTCCTATTTCTTTTACAGGATTTACAACAATGGAACTTCACTGATGCTGTGCTCACTGGTGTAACGCTATTCTTGCTGCTGACCCTGCAACTCCTTGTGTCCTGACAAAGCTGCCACGCTCTCTGGCCAGCGGGAGGTGCTGGGACGGCTGATCTTTGCTCAGCCAGGAGAGACACCTCTGGCTGTGACACCCTGCAATCAAAAAAAAAGACTCTGAACCTGACTTGAAATCACCTAGTTAAGAAGACACTAAGCTGAAGAAGAATCACTGATCTTCCTTTTGCAAGGGAAAGGAAATGTAGGGAAGACAGAAGAGAAGAACATCAGGTAAAGACTATTATGAAAACTAATGGGGAGGACAAGGCTCATACCAGAGGCCAGCAAGGGAGGGGGATATTAACCTCAAATAAGTTGGTACCCAAAGAATGGATGAAAACAGCTGTAAAATTGAAAAGGTGATAATATTCAGGTACAAGAAACTCACAGATGGTTTACATGACATCTGTGTCAGTTGTACTATTAAGTAAAGTGGAGGTAAGAGAAACTGTACTTAATAGTGGATTTCTCAGTCTCATTGGTTTAAAAGTAATGACTTTTCAGAGGACAGGGAGCAGCAGAAATGAGCATAAATTCCTGTTATTATATATAATTGCCATTAAAATGGTAATAAATTTTAAATTTATTACCACTGGAAAAGGACCTGGGTATCTGTATATATCTATCCTACCCCAATTTACATTTTTAATACATCTCCCCAAATTTGATGTATTTTTTTCTGAAGAAACTTAATTAATAGTTTATCTATTTTCTGTTGTAATTCTGAATGTTTACAGTAGTAACACTATATAATAATTTTTCCAATAAAAATTATCATTTATGAATTTATGATAATGTATTTTATGTTCTATTGAGTAGTACTAATTTTATTGTTTGAAATTGAGTTATCTAAATATACCATCAAAACTGTTAACTGTTAGAGTTGCTAAATTAGATGCAATGTGGTTTTTAAGTGTGATTACCTTTACTCCCAAACTCAAAGCATTTTAGGACAAAGCTTGTAATAGCAGTGGAGAAGAGGTTTTACAAGATCCTCTTGATTTTTCTTCCTGGGGAGATGCTTTTAGAAAAAAAATCGTAAACATTTTTTCACACTCACTAACAACATTCATCCGAATCAGTATTCCAGTTTAAGAAACCAGACCATGAGACAGAAGATTTGAGAGAATAACTTATACAATACAGGAGAATAATGAATGTCTTTTTAGACGAATGAGAATAAAATTATTTTTAGAACAAGCCTTTCTGCTGCACAAAAAAATCTAATGGCTCAGGATGGTTCATGAAAAAACCCACAGAAACTAAAATATTTATTAAAGATTCCGAGTTTCTACTCAACTCTCTCTCTGTATTTATACTGAAAGAAACCTACAAGGAATGGAGTAAGCTTCACTAGGCAACTTACTACATTGATATAAGAAAGCAGGTACTTGTGTTAATAAAAAAAGCAAAGTCCATGAATTCTTCAATTCTGTCCTTCCATAATTTTTTGTTATGATTTTTCCCCCAAAATTTGAATTTAAATGTCAGTGTAATGGTGGTATCATTGTTGCAGATTTGTCTGGGTAACAGTTCCTTCATGAAAACCTAAGCCATTATAAACCCAGATAAACCTTTACTTCTTACTCACTTCTCTTTCTAATTAATATTAAGTGAAAAAACATTGCATTACCTGGCTTCTGGAAAAAGAGCACATGTACAGTATACACACCTTTTTAATAGTTCAGATTCTAAAAACAGAATAGAACCAGTTTAAATCAACTGGTTTATGGTCTGTTGGACATACTTAAATATGTAAGAAAATATGCTAATAAAAGCAACAACACATGCCAGAAAAAGTGCAGATTTTCTCTATGTATTTATGCATAAAAATCTTTATTTAAAATATTCGCTCAGCATAGTTTCTACTATTTAATCTACTAAACTGCTATGTTACCAGAAGATATAATTAAGTTTTGGTTTTAGTAATTTCTCCCCATTCTTCCTATTATTGTCTGTCAGTGATATGGAACATAAAATGGGACAACTATTCCAGGTCAAAAACTAAGCAGAAGGATATGTTTAAGGAAACTAATTAAGGAAACATTTAAAACCTAAGCTGTGTTATCTATATTATTACTAGTGCTATACAAAAACTTCCATTAAAGTTTTAGTGAAAATAAGTAAACCCTTGAACTGTTAGAAACCGTAGGTATATAACTTTTTATATAACTTTTTTTTTTTAAATTTTATAAACATATATAAAATATAAGTAACTTTGAGAACTGTGTGCCAACACTACCCTCGCAGATAGGAGCAACTGTCTTTATTTTGAAATGCCCTTGGATTCTGGTCTTGTGGACACTACCCTTGTCTGCAGTGAGCAAGGCTGTGCCTCTGCCCTGGTATCCAAGCTTCCTTTCGTCATACCACAGATTGTGCATGAGCACTGGGGTCTCCTGCTTTCCCATCTTGCAAAAAAGGCAGAAATCCACTTGAAATCAGAGTTACTGGCATCCTTACAGGCCTGTGCCCTGGCCACAGTCCTACCGTTTGTTTTACTGCTTTTGCAGCTCTGAAAATTGGGATGTAGGCAACCCACCGAGAAAGCTCCCAAGTGCAGCCACTCACGGGAGAAACTCTGGTGACTACCAGGTGACCACTCTTGAAGCCACTGCTGATTCGGCCCCCTCATCTCTCCATGCCCTTCCTCCCCTCCTTCCTGTCTTGGCTGGACAGCACCATGATCCAGACAGACACCTGGTAATGTCCTCTCCTCCGTACGAGATGACCAACACATCCACATTAAATAACAAACCAAAACAGCAAGGCGTTGAAACCAGATGTCTAAGAGCACAATGTGTTCATGAAGGGGTAGATAGATAATTAGGTATAAAGAAGTGACAAATGAATACATCTGTATTTTCAGTGTTCTAGGTCTGATAGATGACATAATTTAATTTGCTCTATAATCACATCGAATACTGAAAAGAACTGCAGACAGATAATATCTTAGGTTTCAAGCATCAAGCTGACGTGTAGGAGGGTATTGCAAGTTGATTAGCTGAGTTTTAAGGATAAAATCTTGCTAGCAAATATATTATAAATGAAATATATACGTTGAAAATATATTCATTTTAACCAAAAAAATCCTACCAATGCAGGCCATCTGCTTTTGACTGATAGGTTTGGTAAACTGTCAGAATATCATGTAAACTGTTACAAATCTCATTTAATGAATATCTCAAAAACATGCATAGCTCACACTACTGGCAAGCTTTTAATGAAAATATATATCAAAGAATCAAATATGTGTGAATTCTGAATTTCAATTACTCAATAAGATAAAGAACAAAGTCTGTAGAAAAACAGCAAGAGCTCCATCTATGCCTTCCGAGATGAATCAAACTCCCACATATTATCTAAGTCATTGTAATAAATTTCTTAAGAAACATATTTTTCCATTGCTAATTCATTTAATATTATACATCATTTAAAATAATTTTGTAGAGACTGAAAGCAAACCAAGAAGAGAATACAAGTTCAGCCCCCTGTGAATATTTGCAGAAATTTTGTCCAAAAGATAGGTATTTTCCACATCCCTTCACATTATTTGAAATTTTTCCTATGTTTCATGGTCTTCTCACTAACAGCCCCTCAAATACCACGACGACCTTGCAAGGCCTAGTTGAGGATCCCAGTGGTGTCTAACCATACCCTTTTTGGACTGCTACTCTACACAAACTCATGCACAGTCCTCCACAGTAGTAACTTCTTTCTCTGTTTTAAAATTTAGTCCATAAGTTAAAAGTTGTCTGAGAAGAAGGAATAACTTTATTTCAAATGCATGGAACATTTACCAAGAGAACTTCTACCAATACCTAAATGACTTCAGAAACAATCCCTAATATTCTTGAACATTTAAATTTCACTGTCATGGAAATGCTAGACTCAAGAGACTTTTCACTGTGATGGGAGACCATATATGCTGATAAGAAAAAAGCGCTTTTCCCATCACAGCATATCAGGAGTAATACAGCCCCCAGCCCTTTCCTAGGCAGCTTTCTTCTCTGACATGTGCCGTTGCTCTGCTCCTTGCTCGTCACCTCATCATGGCCAACCACAGGGCTGCCCACACAGGCCACACCTTCACAGAACTGCCTACAAGTAGCTTAAAAGTGTAAGAATTCTGTTTCTGTAGAAAAGTAGATGATATAGACTCAATGTCATGTAGTTTCAATTTTTTTCTCCAGAAATTTCAGCCTTAGACACTCCAACATTAGTACTGAATGGTTTGATTGCCCAGTACATGAATAGTGACATGCAGTGGATGGAGTGGATGCACGCAGGTGTCAGATTCTATAGAATAACACTGGAAAAATGCGAACTACTACTTATCATGTCTAGAAACTCCATGGCTTCTTTCACAGCTCCTTCCCTACAAGCCCTCTGTGATGGCAAACAATCTTCTGAAGGAGAAGACAATGCTGCTTCTCCCTCTGAAGGCTGTAGTTGCATTTTGTGCAGACTGGAGCCATCCATGGTCTCTCCTCACTCTCCTTTGTGTGTACAAATGCTTTACCAAGTTCAGCATTAGATTCTCATATAAATCTGCCTTACCTTGCCACTAAACTGCTACCATAACATGAAATTCGGCTTTAGTTTTATTTCCCAGGGTAGGGATATACTCCAGAATCTCCCCTTATGTATTTTATTGATAGGATTTTTACACCATTTTAAATTGCTTTGCTATCCCAAACTGTATTTCACATTACCCTGTTTTCAGTTTCTACAGTTCATATGCTTAGACTTTGAAGCACCTTCTTTTTATCAAATTATATTTTTAAAAGTTTCTTTTCAGTTACGTGTATTTTTATAAAATCAGTAAGGAATGGCAGCAGAAACTCAGAATACTCTAGCCTTGCTAAATGACTATGTGACAGCCTGTAATTTCTCTGTCATTAAAAATACATTTTCTAGCACTAAGTTCATGTTGGAAGAATGCTACCCCAGGGAACAGTTTTTCCTCATAGTATGTAGTTTAAGTTTACTTAACATACTGTGCATTAAAACAAAAAGCGGTCAGTTCTGGGAAGGGAAATTCTGATACATCTGAGCATTTATAACAATGGGAAGTACAGGTACTTCTCATAAAGCAATTCCAGAATACCATTCACTGCATACGTTGTCTTGGAAAGGTCTGATTGTTAATGACCAGTATCTTCCCTCAAGTATTGCTACCGTAAGATAAAATACACATGGGATTCTGAAAGCTTTGTGCACAAACTAGTTAGCAGGGCTACACTTGGTAACACACCTACAGCAAGGATCTAAAAGAATGCTTGAAGTTGAATACAGTAGTCTTTAAGATTATTTTTTCCAGTAATACTTTTATCCAGTAACTTGAATTTCTCAAGCTTCTTCTTCTCTGCTCCTACAAATAGCTCAACAGAGACTAGTTTTCCTTTTCTTCTGTACCTTACAAAGTGCCTGGCTGGAAATTATCTGGTCCCAGCAATATCCACTACTGAGAGCTGATTCTGAACTTATATTTTAGGAAACAACAGAAATGCTTTCAAAAGTCCAGAAGGGACCTACAGGCCTTGAGAAAATGTTGGAATTTGAAGACAAGATATGCATCAGCTGTTCTATCTCGTGTAATTTTAAGAATTAAAAGAAGCGTAAGGGTAGTCAATGGCAGAAATTATTTGTTCTTGAGCAGTTATTTTTATATATGCTGTTTGGTCTCAGTTTTCTCTCCTGTGTAAGACAATCAGCATTAAACAGCATCTGAGTTGACCCTAGAAGGGCACACTAAAGAACATTATTGCCTTTCACAGGCTCATTTTAGTATCCCCTGTGGCAGCAGTACCTTGTCAACTTTAATAGTTTTATTACTAACAGTGATGTTAATATATATATTTACATTGCTGCATATTTAGGAAACTGTGGGAAAGATCAAAGAAACAGAACTGCAACAGCGCTGGACTCTGCAAAGTTATTTCACCCCTGCAAGAGCCCCTGGACATCAGCATGGGAAAGCCACCGCTCCCACAGACACCATTTCAACACAGGAGCACTGCAGCGCAACGTGGGAGCTGCTGGCCCCTCTGGGCAGGCATGATACGTGTATGACAAACACAAAGCATTTTGGTCTGGTTTCCTAAATGCAAGATTTTTGGTAGAGCAGAAGCGTCATGATGCCCACGGGGTTTGTGGTGCCACCCCAACTCCTCACAGTGTCTCCCACCACCATACAGGCACCAAACTTGCAGAACATTACAGCTGACGTTCCTATTGCAAACTGCTGCAAATAAGACATGTTATTAACCCATACTAATGCCAACATGGTAGAACAGATAGGGAAGGGATGGTAAATGAATGTGAAACAGATACTTTGATACCACATTTTCTCTAACTCTGGAATTTTGGAATTTACTTTGGCAGGTAATAGCTTGGATATGTTGCAGTTATTAGTTTAGAAATTATTTTAGAACATCAGTAAAGCTCTCAACGAGCACAATTGCACCAGTCATTTCATAGTGGGTATCCATTAAAGTTTTAACGAAAATTATTTGTAACCATGATGGCTGTATTTATCACATATCCAGAATATATTAGATCATTAACATGTAAATACAAAGAAAACACCAATTGCAAATAACTCCAATTTTACTTTTGAAATAGATAATGGGAAAGTTAATATTTTTCACCCCCTTTATACTTTGTACTACAGATACCTACGTATTCAACTGATCTGTTGCTATCTGGGACAGTTATGTTTCAGAGTGGTAAGAGGTACAATACTTTACAAACCCTATAAAGGCTGGACTAACATGTTTATGCTGCTTCTCTTTTTGAGCTAACACGGCCAGAGTAACCTTGAGTATCTCTGCACAGCAAAGCACAGTTCTACATACACACATACATACACTCATACATACACACATACATACATACATGTATCATCTCTGCAGCCACAAATTCATTATTAATATTCTGTACTCAAGAGATTTGGCTAATTAACTGAACCACCCACGAGTTCATCATTATCATTTCCTGAAGCATTTGTAGATGACTTGCTTTCCCAGAGCATTCAAGAGAGTAAAACCTAATTAATTTGTGGGGACTCAATGGCAGGACAAAGTAGCTGCAAGCTGTGCAGTACTGCTCTTTCTCACAGATAATCTTGTTACACTACCTAAGTTTTAGTCAGGGACAAAGATAACACGTGGAGAATTGCACAGTACTCTAGTAGAGGTTCAATCACTAAAATATGAGTATTAGAAAAACGTCTTAATGGCATCACTTACTTACACAGCTACTAGGAAAGGCATGATTATTTGCCAGAGGAAATTTAATTTGCTGTTGAGCAGCACAGTACTTTAGCTGAATAGCCTTTTTTCCAGCCCCGCACTAGAATGTCTTCAGAGAGCAAATCCTAGAACAGTAACAACAATAAGTAACCCAGGTTTCTTAGAAAACATTTGTAGCACACAGAGTCCAGAAAAATGCAGTGATGCCCTCATAGATTGGCAGCTGATTCATATGATGATAGAGTTACCATGGTAATTTTTAGTTCAATTTAATCAAATCAGCAGCATGTTCTGCTGTCACTACCTAGAAGTTACCAGAAGTACAGGGTTAAATAGCTGGTAAAACCTGTGTCTGGTGGCACGAAAGCCTTTTGAGTCACCCCCACAGCTCTATCCTGCCAGCCCTGTTCCCTGACCCAGGGGCCTGGACCCAGCAAGCTGCCCCAGCACCCTGTTGAACATGGTATCTGGTTTATTGACCAGCCCTTTGAGCTGGGAGCTGTTTCTGATGCATGCATTTCAATGACAATGGGTTTTACAATCTGTTTTAAACCTCTTTTCATTTCCCATATAATTTTTACATTTTACATTTCCAGCTGGCAAAATGTACGCTATCCGTGCAGTTTTCCACCCAACCTACTGATAGCAAGTTGGATGCCATGGTTAACTCTATCAAATACCTCAATTTTCCCAAACATGCTTTCAATACCCAGTTTTCAGAACACAAAATTCCTATTTTGCATTTTCCCAGAGGCCATTTTCATAATGGGTCAACCCTCTGATCCTGCAGACTAAGCCTTTAAGAGATTAGTGTAAGAGGAAAGACCCTGAACAGGGAGGGAGGAATTAAAACACTTGGAACAAGGCTTAGAAAAAAAGGCATATTTCCTGCCAGAATTTAACTGCTGAAAGATCCCTATCACATAAGTTGTTAAAATCAACACTAAAAGTAATTTTAGAGGCTTGGATGTATAAAGAAATGAATGCTTCAGTTTGTGCCCACTGACTCATGTCCTTTCAAGAATAAAGTGTGGTCCATTGGCATGGTTTGGAAGAGTAGGAGCAGATAAGCATGTAAAAGACAGGACTCCAAAAGATACTTCTGAAGAATTAACTCTTCTTACAGCTTTGAACACTATGCTACTTAGGATGCTGTGTGGAATACTCTAAGCATATTTTAATTATAAAAAGAATTAACCCTGTCAGGTAAGAAAGAAAAAGAAATTCAGAGATCTTCCTGCTTTGAAATATGGGAGGTTTAGTAACCAATGCACCAAACACTCTTAATCACAGGTGCATTGGGAATTCTCCTTCTGTACTGCTAATAAACAGAAATGAGCAAGGAAGGTGCTACCATCTCCCTTGTCCTACACAGCACTGTGGCACTAGATAAAGCGAGTTACCCTCCTCATTTAAATTACTCAGACTGGAACTTTCTAAAGAACTTGCACTTCTTTGAAACAGTGTTGGAGGACAACTACAAATTCAGAAAGGGCGTTGCCAAGTTTAAAAACAAAATTCAATAAATTAAAATTATATGGGTGATTAAATGGAGACATGTTTAAATTATTGGCTCAAATGTCTAAGCCATCTGACAAAAAAACCAGTGATGCAGTAATAGAGGACCTGGAGAAGCAGTTACCAGAAGTTCCTTTCATCACTACAATAACTCAAAAGCTCCACAGCAAAAATTATATGAAAAATCAACTTCACATAAAGCAAATAATGGCTTTACAGTTGATCTGATGTGTTACAGGTACTACCACCCTCTCCCTTTCCCCCCTCCCAACACTATGCGGACCTATTAGAGTTTTTATTTTGGGGTCCCAGCTGACAAGATGAGAATTCTTTTAAACTTCTGTGTCAGACAGAAGGAAATTACCTACTGCTTATATGTGTATATCTTACACTACACTCCATGAAGAAATATATATTTACAAATATTCATAGAAATGAGACTGACAAATTTTCTCATTCTAAACCAAAATAGATACACTTTTTTATCAGCACTTAAATAAATTTTAATTAATACATTAAAGAAATTAGGGAAACATCACAGCTAATTATTTGTAGTGGTAATGACAAAAGGTGGCAAGCTGCAATGTTAGACATGAGGCCACACACAGACATGCTCTAGTTCTTAGCAGTAATATACAGCAACAGCCTTGTATTTCAACAGTTAGCAACTTGATGTGACAATAAAAAGTACCAAGTAATCTTCTCATTACTATTATACAAAAAAAGATAACACATGTTTTTCTAAAGAGATTGTATTTTATTACTCATTAGTCTCCTGCCAAAGAATACAGAATCAAGGAAATACTTTCACAGCTCCACTTTTGGCATGCTGAATCATGGCTGCCACAAATAAAGTGTAACAGACTCAGGTTCTCAATTTTTTTCAGGAACTGATGGATAATTGAAAAAAGAAAAATCAGATCGGTATTCTTTCTAAGCATCTAAAATGCTCTTGCCATTCTATTATATTAAAACCAAATAAAAAAGAGATCAGTTTCAGAATCTTATCTCCATTACGATTACAAACACCTAGAGCCAACCCCTTCATATGATATCTTTGTATATCTTTGCTCTGCTGTGTGTACAGCACAACCTGGGAAAGGTTACTGATTCCCAAATAGGACTATTAGCACATACACAGAATTACCATATTCATAGAATAACTATGAAAGTGCCAGCAATTTTTTCATCTAAATAAGGCTTCTTAATGCTGCTTAGCACTTCTGATTTTTGCAAAATGCAATTTTCTGAAAGGGAAATTCCAATAACTCACAAAATTATAAGGAACCACAAATACGGGCAATAACTCAAGATTCCAGGGAATCGTCTCCCAAGCTAATATATGTAGTAAACTGTTTGTATAGTAATTTGCAAATCTATTCACATATACTATTACATGACTTTCTGTAAGAGGATGCTGTTTACCTACCAAACAACTTTACTGAACTTTTACTTCTATGGCAATTATGCCATACTAGTGTTTGGATGCAAAGATTCCAAGCAATAAAGTCCAGGCAATACAGAAGAACTCTCCAAAACCCCAGCACTGATTTCTAGAAGCATTTTTTGACTGAATAGGGAAAAATTACTATTAATAAACAGAAAAAGCTATTCCATTGCTGAACTTTTAATACTAAACCATTTTTAAAAGCTCCATTATCAAAACTGAAAAAATATGACAAAGTGCTTTTATGCATTTCAATTACAAATTTTCAGTATTCACTGTTGTGAAATCATCTTTTTCTGGTTTGTACAGCCATACACATTAGCTGTCCTGTCTTTTAAATATTTAGATTCAAAAAGTTAGTCTTCAGTATATATAAAAAATCTTCATGTAACATCCAATAAAAAGCATGAATAAATTGTAATAGAAGGAGAAGTTGACATGGCTATCCTGCATTGTTTCCAGCTGTCTAAGATGTTTGCATAAATAAGTATGAATCACTGATTATTTTATCATCTCTAGGACAGCTAATTGTAATTAATTTACTGCATTCACTTATACTCCAGTATAAAAACACCTCAACAATTCCTTTAAGGAAGCTGCCATCATCACCTTATATGGAATTATATTTCATAAAAACCACAACAGGTTTTCTACTTCAAGGAAGCTTCATCAGGTCTTTAAGAAAAATGTTGCTTCTCTTGTTGCCTTTGCATCAGTCCAAGTCCACTCCCCATCTCCTGCTACATGCACACACATATATCAGGATACAGGATGGTCAAATTGGTCTGTCTCATACCTAAGAGAAAGAGTTGGGTGCCTGAAAAGAGCATTTTACCCTGTCTTAAAATGAATATCAAAGATGTTAGTTATGACATTTTTGCCTCTCAAGGTGCCTATATTCTTCTCCATAGGTTTACATAGAAGCTTTAGTTGCTGAGTCTTGCTGACACTAAGATAGATGTCTTAAATCCAGATATCCAACTTCTGATTGGTGAAGTGAGCCCACCTTATCGATCGCATAAATTAGATTAAAAAATATTCCAATTTCAAAGGCTGCATTAATAGCGATAGTCTTAAAATAATTTATTTTGCTCATGCTTTACCAGCACACTGATGATGACTTAACAGACGTCCTTTAAAACCCACTTTTGTCACTAATACCAGTGTAAACCCACATTGAACTTTACTTAATGCATACAAAATTCTTTTGGATTTACTCATTTATAAATCAGCATCAGGCTAAAAAATTTACCACTAACATCCTCTGGATTGAATCCTTGAGTTCAACTTTCTTGCATGAATATTTAACTAATCAGAAGTATGCACTTTTACGCTGTAATAAATTGAAATTTCTACTATTCAACTCCCACACTCTTAAGGACTAATCTAGAAGAAATACTCATTGAAAGAAATACCATGTCCAGCACTTTTAGAAAAGTAAGTGCTGACAAAAAGCGCCATCAAGCTGAAGAACTTAATGCTGGAAGAGAATTGAATGTCAAAGTACAAAGAGCTTTGAAGTACAGTTAGAGCATTTGTCAATGCAGCTCCCTGCTGAGCACTGCCACAATTCACTGGAGCATGGCAGGACATCACCTTTCCATCCCTGTGCACTCTGGCAATCACAGGTAATGCATCTTTGGTCTGACCAACATGGCCTTGTGTACGTCCTTAGAGATGGAGCAATTAACAGCCTGAGTAGCATTCCCCATTGAGACAGAAAAGTAAACTGCAAGAGGCATAGGTGAGAGGTTTATCTGGCATAAAATAGAGAAATCCAGTCAATTGTTTTCAAAAAAACCCCCAAGAACCTGATCTATGAGGAGAGCAAGAGCAAATGGCTTTTCTGGCACAGCAAAAAACAAGTCAAAGAGAGTATAATCCATATGTATGGATACATGGTGGGCAGTGAGGGAGGAGAGACAAGAGACATGGGTGGCACAAAAGCAAATGCATATCAACCAGCAATGAAGTTTCAGGTTAGTTTCAAGCTTCAAGTTAGATGTCTGTTTCTAACCAGAGAGCATCCTTGTGTAAGGTTCAGCTAGTTCAACCAGAAGATGCCTTCACTCAAGCATTCATCATGAATGGTCATCTTTAACTGTAAAGTTATAGATAATCTGAATTGTTACTTTAGGACCTTGAAATCGCCATAGTAAAAGAGTGTAAAAAATAGAAATAAAATATTTTCACAGTTTATGTTTCATGCATACAGGGTTTTTTGTTTACTATTTCAGGAGTCGTCCTTTCCAAAAAGCTGTTAAGCAGAGCTTAAGGAGCTGCATGGTTAAAATGAAAGATAGTGTTCATTGAAGTAAAAAAAAATAAGTGGGAAGAATACAAAATTAGAATTACAAATAACTATGGGGTTTTTTTAATATACAGTTAATAAGAAAGCCTATATAGGCAAATTGTATTGATAATATCAAGAAAATAGCAGGCTGTTTGGAATTGTTTTCACTAGACATTGACAGTACACTGAACTACAATAATTATCCAGTATTTCAGTTCATTATAAATGTGCTGACAACTGTAAGAAAAAGAAATCAACGTTCCTTCATGAAATCCACAGACATTTGATGTAACGTTACAGTTAGGGAAATTATCTGTGGGTTATAATTTACAAACATAAGATCAAAATGAAAATGTCAGAAAAAAAGTTTAACCTTTTTTGACATGTGAAACTAGAGGAGACCCTTTTATATTGAAAGTATTCTGTAAAGACAGTTTTAATTAAGCTACAAACTAAGTCAACTTTTCAGTGTGCACAAGTATAACGAAGAGTTTAAACAGCAATTACTAAAGCTTTGTCTGTACTGCAAAAACTGGTAGAGGATTCTGGATGATTACTACAATTTCACAGCAGTCCATGGAAAGTCCAGAAAGCTGACTTCTTACAGGTATCACTCATTTTCTAAATTTTATTTCATCATCCCAAATAGTATCATTACTTGGATGAATAAGGTGTAAAGTCCTGTGTGAATTACGAATTCTTACTTATATGTGGTTAGTGTATCTTTTAAGCCTAAGTCTACTCATTTAGCTGTAAATCCTGGAACTTCCCTGGAAAGCCTGCTAGGCAAAATCATGTAGCAGTTAGAAATGAGAAACAGTCAGTCACAGGCTTTGCCTGGTCTCTTCTGGCATTAACTTCCACAACGGGGGCTCTGATTCTGAGGATGGTTTTCACAGGAAACAAGCCAGGAGTATCTTCTACTCTTCTGTGTGGTACATGGCATAGAATGGTGTGTTTTTCTTTTCTTAAAGGTAGACATTTCCAATCTATCAGATGGTTTTGTAGGTGGAGAATTTTAGCTCTGTTCTGATGAGCACAAATTGCAAGTGAAGTTCTCAGAGGAAAACTATATATTCTGTTGTCCATGGAAAGCACTGTTGGTGACTTCAGAGTAACCACAAAAACCCACTAGAGCACTGGATAGTTGACATTATTGAGTATATCCCTACGTTAATTCTTAGCATATTTTTTAGTTATGAAAAGGTATTTTTCTTATCTAAGATACCACAAATTAATTTCATGAATTAGCACAGTTGCCAAAAATAGAACCTACTGAGCTCAGGTGCCCTAGATCTTGTGTTATGTGGCACCACTGATTCAGTGAACATGCTGAAGGCTGGACCCTTACTTCACAACCCAAATAAGCACTCAAAACAAAGCTGAAGTCTACAGGGCCTACAAAAAACAGTAATAGCATATTTGAAAAGACTTCTCCCTGCTCCTTTTTTTGACTTCTGGTGGGGGGACTGAGGCACAGAATTTCACTGATGTATCACGGGCAGAGGCCACCTTTGGGTCATGCCTCTATGGTGCACGGTGCGACTGTTCTCTATTACCCCCAGAGTGGAAAGGGTTTATGACAATAAAAGCTCATGGAAACTGAAAGCAGCAGTTTGCTGGTTTTCTTGCTGCCAACCTGCAGAAATCTTTTCCCTTACAGAACTGTGACAGGTGTTGACAGCCTTTGCAGAGAGCAGCAAAGTGATCTCCAATGTAAATGTAAGCTCCAGCATAAATGCAGTCTGAGCCATCTTAGAGGTTTTGGTCTATGGTTAATCAAACAACTGTATTTGTTTTCTTTGGTAAAATTAACAGTGCACCAGCTTGGAGAAGAAGAACTGGTTTGTTTGTATCTTCAGAACAAATCTGATGAACAAGCAACTGGATCACAGCAGAAAACTGATTTTTAAGGAACAGTCTTGACTGCTCAGCCCACTGAGTCACTTACAGAGGTCCGTACCCCAACTTTTCCTGTATTTCTTAGAGTTAAATCACATGAAATATAGTTTGTGAAAATTGCATCTGTAACTAGATATGGTGTAACTCCCGGTGACTGAGAAATTATTCAGTGCAGTAACGAACTGTAAAAAAACAAGAGCTTTTGTATTTTCACTGAACAACTTTGAAAGCTTCCTTCTGCCATAACCCTCAAAAGCATTATCAGCTTTTTCAGAGGACAGGAACTGCTTCCACATTTGAATCAAATACCAAAATAAACAATTCCTTCCATTACTCGATATCAGATACAGAGAGATTTTTCTCCTTCATTTACAGAAACTGTGCATGAGTTTTGCTGAGAAATTCTGGATTCCAACAGTAACTTCCCCAGCAGCAACTAAGCCTCTCAAGCTCAAAATACTAAAGTTCTTGCAAACACAGTAGCCATCATTCCTCTATAAAATTCCAGCTTCCTGCCTCTCACTTCCACAGCCCTGTATACCATTAGGTAAAAGTACCAGCACCATTCAATGGATCAGCAGGACTGAGAAAGCCAAGAGCCAGCAAAAGATTTGCATGTACACCCATTACTGGTGCAAAAGGCGATAATCCTGTCTGAATGCCGCAAGCCCAATAATCTTCGTTTTTTGCCCTTGATAATTCACATTTATCCAACATCCTTCTCTGCAATTTAGCTCTTTATTTAGCTCACAAAGTAGGCATTATCCTAAGTAGTTAGAGTATTCTTCTTCTGGTGTCAGTGGCAGTTACCGCGGCAACAAACCTTTGAAGGGAAACCTTGTTTTCATCTGGTAACTCAAAATAGGACTAAAGGGTCAACTGGAAAGCAAATGCAAAAAGGCAGCTCTTAAGCCTGAAAAATGTTCAACAAATGGCCTACCTTCATTTGCAGAGTTCAAAAGTCTAAGAGAGATAATTTTTTTTTTAAATTTACTATGTCACATGACTGGGGGAAAAACCCCTAAAACGTGGCAAGCTAGTTGCTCACTTAAAAATTAGATGCAACAGCATTGCATTTCAAGAAGCACTTGGGAGAAGCCTCAAGAATGTAGACGATACAATCCTGACCAAATTTAAATAAGAAGAAACTACACTGTCTAACTACAAACACTAGAAACAATGACAAAAGTTTAAGTCTACTGTGTATGTACACAGATGTGTCTCAGACACACACAAATGGTGTGTCACCCTCCCCCTGCAGTGAGACCTATGTGTGCTATATTTGCTGAGTTTAGATAAAGTAGTCCTGTGACGAAGCAGTATAAACACTGAATTAAAAATGGGTCCTATGGCAAAGGAAAAAGGCAAAACAACTCATGTAAGAGTTATCTGAGACTGCCTGCTGACTTGCAGAACAGTGGTGCTTTCTGCAAAAACAACATATGAGTCTCCATAAATACATGAAAGTGGAACAGATTTTGACTATCTTCTGCCAAGGCCGGGAATGAGACCTTTGCTTGGTTTGGATCACCTGAAGCAAAATCCCTGAGAATAAGGGAAAAAAACGCCCACTCCTCCGATGACAATGGATTTGCTACAGTTATGTTTTGTGTAAGGCAGAATGAGCCGATAGCAAGGCAGTGCAGTGGTATAATGAACTCCACCGGACAGCAGCTCACACCATGGGATTCATCCGACAAAAGATGGATACTGTCCACCACGTCACCTATCCCATAAAAACCATGTAGAAAAGCTGATATTTTTAGACAGTTCATGTCATTAGAAACTAAAGATCTAAGTCAGGCCAGGTGAATTGCACACAAATACCTATTTCTCCCCACTGGCTATTTAAGGGAGCACAGGATGACCGCCTTCCATGACGTATCCATAGCACGGCACAGTCTCTAATGCCAGGGGAAATAATGCCCACTCCAAAGCCAGAGTCAGCCTGGGTTCACTTCAGGAAACAGAAAGCCTGGTATCTCTTCTGAAATACTCTTGAAATATAAACTCAAAGCCCAAATGGATATTATTCTTTTAACTGGCTTACAAGGATGATATAAATACATTCCTGACTGTATATATATGGGACATGGGAATTTCAAAACAAGCCACAACTCCATTTACATTCATTCTCATTCTAGATACTTCAGATACTTCAGATAATCATGGTGAACAATTGAAGATAACTGCCAGACCCGTCATTTTGTCTTGGCTTTGGTTTTTTGTTGAGAGAAATTAGTTTGAAAGACAGGAGTTTCATATCAGTAGTTATCAGAAGTACCTGGAAAAATATAATATAATTTAAAAATTGCTTTGTCTAGAGGAAATAGCTTTAGTCAGTGAGCAGCACTGCCAATTACTGACCAAGCATGCATAGGTCAACATTGCTCAGCAGAAATGTTAACTGCTATTTTTTATTCCAATTTGCATTGATAAAAATAGAATCAGGACATGCAGTTATTTGTTTCACAAGTCTTGGAATAATGCATACACAATATTTACCATTTTGGCATAACCTTCTTCTACCGAAATGAATCAAGTGACGCTGATTTCAACGGAAAAAAAGGACCAGTTCATGTTTGCAATACCATCTACTGTGTATTACTGTTTCCACAAGCAAATAACGGAGGACATGTGATGCTTTTATTTTAACTGCTTGGATTTCTTCTCTCTGAAGTGCATTAGGATAAAATTAGTGAGCTATATTTCTACCCACTTGTGATTAGCAATAAATACTCGCTCTCATAGCCTGGTGCACTTTTCCCCTGTGAAATCTAATCAACACCCACTTTTAAAAATTCAGATATGAAGATACATATTTCTTCTTGTGTAGAAAAAGAACTAGGAAAGATGATACAATACTGTATGATAACAGTTATGGATCTTTAGGGTGGGGAAAATATTACTAATGAAGGGACGTCTACATAGTCATGAAATGAAAAGAAAACATTTAATATTTCTCCTGGTTCAGGAATTAGGGATGTAGAGGGAAAGTATGCAGCAAAAAACGCTTTAGTTCTACTGAGCACAAGCAGAAAGGATTCGGCTTCCAGTTTAGAAAGCCTTGAACCATTTCTTATCTTGATGTAAGTCAAGGTGGTTACTAGGGGAGAAATCAAGGAGGATGTTGGCTCCTTCATTCTTCCTCTAAGAATCCAGTATTGGTTAATCCTGGAAGATTGTAAATTAGAGTAGCTAAGACCCTAGGCTGATTCCATAAGGCTAGTTCATGAAAAGAATGACCAGTGGTTTTTTTACTTAATACTGTATATTTCTATTTTCTACTGAGTCTGCTCCTAAAACGCTATTCTTCTAAGGTATTTTTCCTAATCAAAAGAGAATTTGTGCTTCTGATTGACCTTCCAACTGATTTTATGTGAATATTCATTTATTTTGTTCCTGATTGGAACAACTGATTTGTCTGTGTGACAGACAAATGTAAGTAATAGATAAACGTAAATTTGATTGCAAGCCCCTGACAAGACCCCAAACTAACACTTAGACTGTTACATACTATATAAAACCATATCCCATAAACCTTTAAAAAATCCCAGGGTAGTTAGGACAGAACACCTGCTACAGGTGCAGACTGTAAAAGCAGTGGTGCAAGGACCAACTTCTTTACGTTACATCTCTGGTAGTAATACTGCACTCTGGTGCAATATTATTAAAACCTGGGTAGATGGAAATCAATTCAGTGTGTTTGTGTCTAGGAAGAGAAAGAAACTGATTCTAGAATACCTTAGAAACATACCAGAGATGCACAGAAGACATGTTTACATATACAAGTTCTGGGCTCTTATTAATATGAACAGGTAAATCTAAGGCAAACTTTTGCCAGTGTGAACTGATGGATTGAAGGCATACTCAGTTTCCACTGGGGAGATGTTTCTTTTTTATGCAAACATTTCCTGCTTTGACCTGCTTCTTTGAAAGTTTGTTTCAGATCACTGAACAACTTCCTTCTTGTTGTTCCTTTAAACTCAAGCCTCTATCAGTGTTACCCCTGCTAAGAAAGCAGTTTATTGGAAAATAGCCTGGACTGGATTCACTGCAGTCTCCCTTTCTCATGATACTAACTCACACCCGCGGGCACAAATCAACGTGTGTAAAAAAGAGGAAATATTTTGCTCTCTCTCTTTCCCTAGAGGTCTGAGCCAAATTGCACAGGAGGTGAAGAAAACACTTTTGTCTTCTTGTTGCAATTTACCTTTTATCAAAAGAGTCTCATGCTCAGTCAATGAAAAAAAAGCTGGAAAGGTCTGAGCTTATCCAAAAGCAAAATGGATTTTGTTTGTGATGCTTTTGAAACAATTACTTTCCAGGAAAGCCAGTTATGGAAGAGTTCCAATATCCCATTAAATGCTCTTCTTTTTAATCCAAATGTTTTCCTTACATGTTATAAAGAAAGTTTTAAAGGTTATAAAGCACTTGTGGATCAATTTAATAACTGAATTTAATAATTGAAAGTATGATTTTGAATTATTAAGAAAGTTTTATTGCAATTTATTAAAACACTTTCTTCAAAATTTGCTCTTTCATTTTGTTTCCTAATGAAAGATCTGTTGTCTTAATTGTTACCTACTAAAACCTGTTGACTTCCAATTAGCCACAACTTTTTGTCGCTAACTGGAAAGCAACACAGATTATACATATTTACACACACACACACAGGTACTATATATAAATGAAAATATATCTACAGAGCTTTATATCAGAAGATGTATTCATTTGCTGACATTTTGCATTTTAATTTATGAAACAGTGAAGCTAATTTGTGTCAAACTGCATTTAGATGAAACAAGAATCACAAAATGTAGAGAATAATGTTCCAAAAATAGTTATGTACATTTGTCAGACTTCTGGGTTCATACATACACTTTCTCCTCCTCCCCAACAATTATCGCCAGTTTAGGAAAATTATTTACAAATCAAAAAGGAGTCATATTTTCAGCTAGATGAGCTAAAAGTCCTGATGATCACATATTTAAGGAATTTAAGATTGAGAGAGTTGTTTTTATACACAAAACTGGACAGAATGCAACTGCTTTTCAATTCCACATGAATCTCTGCAGTTCTTGAACTGAGCAAGCCAAAAATACTCTTTCTTTATCCATAGAACACACCAGAGACTACTACAGAGAGGTTAAGCCAGAAGTTTTCACATTTGGAAGTACGTCAGACATTCTGGCTCTAAAATTTGCAGCACTTAGAAATTTTTGAAATAAAATATAGAGTGTATAATAGTAAATATTGACTGATATGTCACAATTTTAAACAGGAAGTACTGCCTTGAAGAAAAAAAGGCCCTTACTTGAATAAAGTAGACAAAACTGACTCAAATGTTATATACTAGAACACATAAACATATTATATTCACCTCCTGAAAAAGATGGGGGTGTGATATGTGTGATATGAATCCTACCCTTTCCTAGCCTTCCAGCATTGTACTGGTCAATGCCAAGAACCCACACAGTAGTTTCTCTGTAGTCGCTGGTGTCAGGAATCACCTACTTTTTAAAACAGCCCTAAAATAAAAGTAGGCAAATTGGGTCACAACAGCCAAGCTCTGTGTGAGACACGAGATTCTGTACTTGGTCCTGAGCCACACAAGACCTGGTCGTTCTGAGTTTGTCTCACTTAGCATTTCACCACCTTTTGTCTCCAGAAACAGAGCTGCTTTCTGGAAGAAGACCTCCCTGGTTTCTGACCATCTTGTATTTCAGTCAGAGCCAAACACACGTTCAGTATCAAGCCCAGAAAAAAAAATGTGATTCCTCGTGGAACCAGAGAACCTCAAAAAAGGTTATGAAAATAAGCACAACATTCTTCCAGTCTATACATAAGGAACTCTACTATGTATAGAGAAAAATATACTAACCAAATATAATTTGAACTCATTTTGCCATGAAAATGCAAGCCACTTTTTTTCCTGAAGTTTGTTTAAATGCTAAAAATTCTAACTTCAGAATAAATTTAAGTTTACTGAAAAATGGAAAAAGCTGAAGACACTCTCTTGACACCAGTTGTCTTTTTGTTAGTGGGTATTTCCATTAATGTATTGGGTATTAATGTAGTGGGTATTTCCAGGTATTATATTAAGAAGCTATGAGAAAATGAGGATAAGCCTTAGCCCCTTTTGCATGTATGATTCTGACTCTATCAGCTATTCCTGAAACAGAATTTGGGCAAACTATATTCCTCTTGTACTCCATCAAGTCCAGTGTTCTGTCTGACATTGTATTTTCTCCCATATAATTTCGTTTTTCTAAGACCATTTTTGCACAAAAACACCTCACTTCTGCAGCCATAGACTAACTTAAAAAAAAATTGTATTATCATAACTGTTATTAATAATCTCACTAAATTTTCTGTCTAGAATGAGGAGTCCTCATTCCTGACACAATCTCAGTTCAGTTGGAAATTAATCAAGGAGGAACAATCCCACAATGCTGTCAAACAATAATGATGGTTGAAGCACTCAGTTTCCAATGTGATGCTTCATCCTCACATGGACCAGTATGTAAAAGGAGTTAATTTTTAACCATGAATGATGAGGATTTGCATTATGTCTTCAAACCAGAGCACCAGCTCCCCACACTGACTGAAGATCTCAGATCTTCTGTCTGCTTCTCTCTAAGCTATGATGGCAAGAAAATATTAATGTTTTTTGCTCCACAGACTCCAACTATAATCTCACAAAATGTCTTTTTTTCCATAAACAAAGCCAAAAATAACTTCTTAGTCATTTGATTGTGAACAGAATATCCTTTTATCAAAGCACTGCACCATTGCTGACAGATATGGCAGTAATTATCACCCTCCCCAAATATGTAACCTAGAAGGAGATATAGTCCTTACCAGGGTGATAAAAATCCAGCTAAGGGGAACTGCACTGCTTGCTCAATTCTCAACTGGTTTTATAAATCTGTAATAAGTCTGTTCTAATACAGCTATAACAATTACATTTAGATAATCTGCCTAATTAGACATAACCAGGAATACCATATGGATACAGGACAAACCCTCCCACAACACATTATGCTAAGAAGCACGGATTTGGGGGTTATGCTGATTATTTAATGCCTCTCAGAGGCAGGAAGCCACAGTGAACAGACGTATCAAATGGCAAATAAACCCACAGCAGCCAAATGCTGGCAGTGGTAACCCCGCCAGCACCTGCAGAAAGGGCAACAAATCCCCAGCCTTCTGGACTACACTTCAGAGCAAAACCGCTTGTAAACATTTCAAATTATTTAACTGTGACAGTCAGACTTACCTTAAATCTCACGCTTATGATAAAATACTGGTTATGTGGTTGTGCCGCGTGCGCACAAAGGAACTGCCTCAGCTATCAAAGACCTCATGCTCAGTAAGATTGATTTCAAATAAACAGCTCTCTGTGTTGCTGGGAAATGGTGGCAACTGAAATACTATCATATTTTCTATTATTACAGGCACATATCACATAGCACAGCAGGACCCAATTAGTGTTAGTATGGCATTAATGATTATTAATGCCAATTTGTTTGGACAAAATTGGACCTCTTGCAAGGATTTGAGCCATTCATTAATTCCCAGTTTTCAGGATACCTTCCAGAAGCAGAGCAAAGTGCTTTTTTCATTGCAAACATTAAAAGGCACATATAATATATTTTGTTCTGGGATGCTGCAGTTAATTGAAATTATATGTCTCAAGCAATCAGACCACAAAACCAGGATGCTCACTATGAGAGCAGCCTAGAATAAAGGGTGCAAAACCAGATAGTTCTCAATTTAAAATGATAAGCTGGAGCTGGTGAGGCATATTTCATACACAGCAACAGTTTCACAAGTGACTGTCTCTTGTAGGGTCAACTGGAAAAAGTGTTTTCGGCTCTTTGGCCAAAGGGAATTATTTCCAAGATGAACAAGATAAGCACTCCAACACTTTTTGTTTGTGGACAAATAGGAAGTAAAAATACCTGAGATAATAAAGGACTAGATTTTTAAAATGAGAAAAGATGGTCAGTTTCCCACCTGTGCAACAGCTCTGCACTAAGACCACTCATGAAAGATTACAGATGCTAAGCCTGAGCTTCACCAAAGTCAGAGTAAATTCCTTACCTGTTGGCAGAGGCAACAGTATCATAGAATCATAGAACAGTTTGGTTGGAAGGGACCTTTAAAGATCCCTGCAATGAGCAGGGAAATCTTCAATTAGAACTGCTTGCTCAGAGCCCCTCCAACCTGACTTTAAATCTTTCCAAGGATGGAGCATCTATCACTTCTCTGTGCAACCTGTTCCAGTGTTTCACCACTTGCATCATAAAAGAATTATTCCTTATATCTAGCATGAATCTACAATCTTTTAGTTTAAAACCATTATCTCCTGTCCTATCACAAAAGTCTCTACTAAAAATCATCTGGAGAAGCTCCATATTCCACAAAGTGCTTAAAAAATTACTGATAAACACATCAACAGATCTCCCCGAGAAACAGGACATGACAGTTGCCATGAAATATAATCACATGTATGAAATGTTAGGGTACACTAAATAGATGTAACCTCCTCCACATAGATAAATAGATGGGTATCCTCCCCCACAATGCTTTGTAAACCTGTAGCTTGAAGTTCACTCAAGGAAAATAAAAGGATAGAATTGTGACTAACCAAAGACACAACCACTTCTCCTTAGTAACTTCCTGAATCTAAAGCCAACCATGCTGTATGATTAAACAGCTCACCACATCTAGTCATTACAAGCCAATATTTATAATGCTATGGTTAGGGAGTCCAAAAAAAGACTTATCAAACTTCGGACTTTTGGAAATATCACAGACAGTGTGTTAAGAAATATATATATACACAAGGGAAGTATTATAGGTAAGACTTGAAAAAATGTAAAAGCAAACGAATATATCAAAAGTATGCAGAAAACATATTTACTTCAGAGAATTAAAAAACATAAAATTAAAAGAAAAATCAGCATTTAACCAGTGATAACTTTAATCTTTGTCAAAGATAAAGCTCTTGCTTAAAATATGGGAGAAATCCTGTTTGCAGTTATACCATTCTAACAGAGATACTGCTTTGAAAAGTAAAACTTGAAGCATTAAGTTACAGGTATAAAACTCACCACTTCTGGTATGTGACCATGTTGGATGTAGCCTGAGTATGTTCTTTAACTAGAATTTTTGTCTAGTTGATGGTAGTTCCTTAGAGTAAATAAAATAAAATATTATCATCAGCACACAGTCTTTGTTACTGCACTTGCTATTGCGTGGGGGGCTTTTCCCCCCCTCCTGTAGACAAGGAGAGGGAAGAGAGGAAAAAGAAAAAAACTATTCTTGCTGCTTGCTTGCAGAGAAATGCGTACTCCAGATTGGACAGTGAACTCAGAGTTGTTTTGATTTTAATACTTAATTCATTAGTAATGGAAAAACTTCACATCATAGTAAAGGAATATTCCGGTGAATTTCTCAACTTGTAGGACATTGTTTTTGATAATTTGCCAGGCAGAGAGCAAGATTTATTACGCAGAGTATGCCAAAATGGCAAAGGGCTTCTCACGCTGTAGGGTCACAAAACAATTATTTTATGGGACGGAATTTACTGGTTCTTTTGCGTTATGGCCCTATATTGCCACACAAAAAACACTAAGTCTGCTGCGGGTCTGGTATTGCATCTCAACAGGCTGAGAAATCAGCTGAGATGTTTCATTTGGTTCTTTCAGGCCACCAAATCACCTTTTAGTTCAATACATGTGCCAACACTTTTGTTGATGAGATGACCAGTGGTTCAACACGCACTTTTGCTATCACTGTTTTGTTACGTTGTTATGAGGAAAAATAAAAATATTTCTCCTTGAAGGTAGATTAGTTTCAATGTCTTTGGATATAATACAGGTGATATACCTATGTCTACTTTTATACTAAATTTATTTTTAAAATTCAGATATTTGCTGCAAAATGTATGCATGTCATAGAAGAAGACAGTTGTCTTTATTTCAACTTCAAATTTCACCTTGTAATTATAAACAAAAAAAAGACATTCCTTCTTTTTTTTTTTAAGCACCAACTTTTATACATATGTAGTTTAGGTCTAATTTGTTGGTCAAAATATTTCTGGAGAGGAAGTAAAATTCCAGTTCTAAAAATATCTCATATACCATCTAATGTTATCAAGAAAACACATATTTTGTAGTTTTTCAGTGCGATACAGCACCATGAGTAAGAAGCAATCTGACGTTGACAGGAAAAAGATAAAATAACCAAAATTTGTTTCTTAAGCATAGTAATATACCTAGAGTGACATATTTCTATTCTCACTTTTAGGTTAACAAGTGCATAGTTATTTTTCCTAGTTCTTATACAGTAGTCCCCAATGCCTTTTTTTTCAGTTAAGAAAAAAATGTACATGCTCAGATACAGCAAATAAACTTGGAGCCCAGACTGTTGTCATGGTTACTCTGAGACTTCCTAGTATATAAAGTATGTTACAGGTAATTTTCATTTTGGTTTTAAAAATTATTCATTTGTTTACAAAGTTAAAATTCTTTTCTACTGCACACCTAGGTGCCAATATATACATAATTTAGCGGCTACTGTTTTTCCAAGTAGTTTAGTTTTAATGGCCTCTGCGCAGTGGAAAATGTGGTATCATAAGGGTTTCCAGTGCAACTCCAAGCAAGAAACAGCAAAGTGTTTTGTCTTGATAAATTGGACAAACTGGCCATAGTGTACCACCTTCCAAGTATGTGGCTTTACAGATGAATTATGTGTTCATTTTACTCCAATACTTTAGCTAAAGGCTGGTTTATTTATTTATTCTGGACACATTTCCTTATGCTATTGCAGTTAAGCACTTGCCAGCAATTTTATTTTTAGACTCTGCACTTTGGTGGTAAAAACGGAGAAATACCAATATTTCACACTGAAATCTTGATTTATATTGTTTTAAAAAGATTTGTCTTTTCTGAAAACATCTACCCTTCAAACATATTTAAGAGTTTGAAGATCTGCAATAGAAGGATGGAATGCCCAGGTCATATTTCACATGTGCCTGTGAAAGAACTAGCATTTACATGTGTAAACTGGAGTCTGTAAAAGATTTTCATAAAATTCTCTGCAGCAGGCAAAACTGTTTATTTAAAAATAATGTTTATGTACTCCAGCTCAGCAACTGATGCAAAGCAATACAAATTTTTACAAACACAGTTAACCTCAAATTTTACAAGCTGCTCATGTTCTGTCAGTTCAAGTATATTACTGAAAATGTGAGCTGACTTCAAGTATTGCATTTCTTTGGGTGGCTTTGTCCAACATATTCTTGGTTAATTTTAACATAGGATCTTAATTCTGGCATGATTAAAATTCATGGTGTGCATGTCTTAATAGGGGATCAAATGTTTTAGGGAACTATTTGTGTGTAAAACTAGCCAGAAAGGTAGTCAGTGATGTTACCCCCTGATATACAGGAATTACATTTCTGTGTGAGCAGCAGCAGCAACTGAGAGAAACCTTAACAGGTGTCTTTGGAGGAGGAAAGCTCTCCAAGTGTATCTCAGGGTACCAGTTTAACCCAGCTGCTTTCTCTTGACAACGTTTAAGTTCACTCACATATCCACAATGGGTCTGTTTAAGTGTGCATTTAGAAACCACCTTTCTGAAGATCAAGAGAAGGAAAAAAAGAAAATGAAAAGAAGCACTGAGGTGAAAGGTAAGGGAAAACAAGATTCAAGTCAGCAGGCAGATGGAAAGGAGGTAATTTGAATTAATTATTATCCATTAACTACCTGATATGCTGCAAACACAGTCACAGTGACCCAAATTGCTCCCAACTCTGCAGTCTTATACTCTCTTGGCAAGGATAAATGGCAAAATGAGAAAAGCAGGGACATATTAAAGCAAATAATCAGGCTTCCATCTCCCTCAGCAACATAAGGATGAGGACAAGTGCAATCCACACCTGCATTTGTTTTACCTATGCAAGCATGCAAGGTTGCAGGGAGAAAACCTGCATCCCCTTGTCCAGAAGTAAATTACTTTCCTCACACCACCTGTGTAACCAAGCAGAGAATCACCGTAGGTAAAATTTAGTATTCTTAGTAATAAAATTTAACACATGCCTTTGCCAGAACTCCATAAGCTTTCATGACATGAACAAGTGCATTCTCTTTAGCCTCTGGATCGGACACCAAACCTGTATTTCCCCACAGCACGCAGATCCCTTTCCCAGCAAAAAGGGCAGCAAGGCCCCTTCTGCCAGCACTGAAATGTTTAATCCTCAGCCTCTGGTCAAGTCGTGCCAGGCCAGACGTTGCCTTCTGATTACTACTACGCTGTCATGGTGGCAAACAGAAGTCAATCAGCTGAAGCAGGGTCAGTCAGACTGGACCGAAACAGCCGTGCAGGCCTGGGAGCATCCAGCTTTTGCTAGGTGGAAAAACCCTTACTCAGTCTAATTCCTGTAAATGAAGAGCAAAGCAACTTTATCTTAATGAGGGCACAGTCTAATTTAGGTGAGAACTACGTACGCACAATGCATGCTTATTGTTTTTAAATTATTTAAGTCACTCAGTGATTGAATTTATTTTGTTAATTGGTTTCTAGAGGACCAGTATTATGCGTCACACATACCCAGGGGAGGAAAGGCAGGGGCTCAAAATTTAGTTAAATAAATCAGCCTGGATCCTGAGACAGACTTGAGATTTGAAGGAAATGCAACATCTCACCCTAAGAAACATGAAGGAAAAAGCCGTCATGGCACAGGAAGTGCAGGAAAGGGAAAGGGAAAGAAATCAAGCCAACCTCATAACATCACTGCACTATTAATTATTTAAGAAACCGAGCCGAAGTAGACATGTGCAAATGCCATTGGCATCGCCTTTACCCTACCCAGACATGAAGATCTGTGGTCAGGTCACAGGCCCTTTATCACTGGTTATCTCATGATGGACCAAAAGGAAATTACCGTTAGTAATTAATTTTAGGGGGAGAAGTCCAGGTGTGAACAACATTTCACAGCTATGTCCTAGCTGAGAAGCAAATACCCAAAGGCAACCTGTGTATAAGCTCTAGGCTATGGGAGAGCAGGAGGATCTTCACAAAAGGGGTGAGGGAAGAGACACTTTGCTTGCACATCCTTTTTGGCTCCTGTCCCAAAGGCCAGACCCACCTACAACTGCAAACCTTTGCTCTAAAGCAACTCTGACAGTTTCTTTCCCAGTTTCTTACTTTGTTTCTGGTAGCTAAATGTAAACAAAATCATCTGCGTTTCCTCTTTCATTTTTTGTTTGGTTGCTTGTTTTCCTTTAAGTACGATAGAATGTTTTAAATGATGTTTTTCTAAATAATTTAGGTGAAAGGAAACACATGGCTAAAAACATCTTAGCTAGCATGGCCCACAACTAAACATATGACTGAAAATTCATTATTAAGACATGGATGTGGAACATCAGGCAAAGCTGAGATCAGGGAATGACAGTGGCCCAAGCTATCACTAGAAAAGAGAAAGAGCATTCACTGTCCTTAAGTTTATGCTGTCTTACAACCAAGCCGTATGTAAAATAACACACATATGAATTCATCATTTCTGAACACAGAAACAGACAGTGAAATGTTCAGGACTGTTCACACATCATCACAATTCACAGGCATCTCCAGTCCTGGAAACATTTGTCTCCCCCTACTCCGTATATCTTTTCTAAAATGAGAGAATAGAAATAACTGTAAGAGAAAGTGCATAAAATATAATGTGAGCATCCTTCTCATAGGTTTCCCACATGATATTTATGAGAAGCATTTCCCTTCAAAAAGCCCACTCAGCTTTTCCCAAGTTTTTGTCGTTCACCACACAGAAAGCCCAAGCTTTCAATCCACTTTTCTGAAGGTCTCGATTCATTACCCACCTCTCAGTGAAGTTTCCCAAGTGGCACTTCAATTGTAGATGTTCTCTGAGAGCATGACATCAAAGATTTATGATTCCTTTAGCTATAGCATTTATTTAATTTTCAATATAACTTCATGTTTAAGAATTCCACACTGTTTACCTGTACTGAATCATCAAATATTAATCTTCTTTCTAAAAATAATTCCCATAAAGTCTTAGAAATTTGAAGCAAGACAAATATATTTATCAATAAAGAATACAAAGACAAGGAAAGCACAGTTCTTCAAGCAAACTTGAGTAAGCTGAAAAACTCAAAGCTAGAGACTGCAAATGATTAAAGTTCAGTCCCGCAATGTCAGACTCACATAAGCATCCTTACTCTCCCACTTTTCTCTAATTTGAAAAAGCTGATAATTTGAACTGGGAACTACAAGGTTTGAGTCATAAACATTAAAAAGTATTTTCTACGGATGTATTGAATACAGATGGCACAAAGAAAAAAACCATTAGGCAGGTCAATTACTAAATTGAAACAACTTAGCATGAACCTTCATTCATGCCTTTTTTTCCTACTCCATCAAAAGTATTCCAACTCTGATAATTACACAATACTTTAGATAGCATTTCAGTCCCTGTTCTTAGTATTAAGTGCAATTTTTTAAACCAGGTGTGGATTCATACTGAACTAAAAACTTCTCCATGTGATTGAATGACGTGATGCCTAACATTTGCTTTGCAAATAAAAATGTTAAACAACATCCTGAATTCTCACTGGTCCTCCCATGCTCCAGATGCAATCAATTAAAACATGAGAGTACAGGTGGTTAAATCTCTCTCCAAGTTGCAGGCAGGAATGTGCTGACTTCAACTCACCAATCCCACATGAAAATGCTAGGCAAGTGCCACAAATCCTTGTCTTCAGTATCAAGTTTGAATTTTTTCTTGTTTTGAAATGTCATCCTCAAAACGCCTGAGGTCTCTATGTATTTTCTGGCTACCTGCCCCTCACTGCCTGTCATTTAGGGAGATGTAGTACAGAGAAACTGTGCTGTGAGTCCTGTTTCTACAGCCCGTGGAAGTTTTACTTGAAAACAAACGCAGTGCTGACTCTGCAGCTGTGGAACTGACTAAGAACCTAAATTTGTCAGCATTTAGTTCTGATTTACTTTTAAATAACAAAAAAGGAAAAGAGGAGTAAAGGAATGCAGAGTTTCATTAGGTCCTAATTCGATGTACACGCAACAGGTGCAGAAGAACAACTTCACCAAAAGAACCCAAATACACACTCCAGCCATTTCCTCAGTTGTTTCAGGAGCTCTCCTGTGGGTGTCCATAAAGAACAGTTCGTTTGATGGGAGGAGCCATTGGTCTTAGGACGGACCTGGCACCTTTCATTATTTGGGGCATGAACTGCAAGTTATCTGTCTTACTGAAGCATGAGAGGATAGCTTGCTATTGACACCAAGACTGAATTAATGCTGTGATGACTCAGGGACTGCTGCTTACAGAGTCTATTCTGAGGCTGCCATGGCGTTCAGAGTGCATTCAAGCAATGCAAAAACATGTATCCAGAGATCACATTTCAGGACTACAAAATCCCCTTGGTCAGAAGTAAGAGATCTGTCTGTAAGACTTTCAACCAAATTTCACATATGTCAGCAAGCAGAAACAAAACAAGAAAATTCTGTTTAGAGGAAGTGAAAAGACAGATCTTTTCACTTTATCCCTACATATTACTTCTATAGTTGCAAATGTTATAATTTATTGCTCCTTCAGAAGCCATAAAACACTTTACTAAACAAATGTTCTAAGATTTCATAACATGTAATACCTTCTTTTCCTAATAAAAAGGAAAAACTTTTCCCAGAAAAAAGTCACTGTACACTTTGTTTTAGCAGAAACATAAGGTAAGGCATAGGAGAATCAGAGCTATAACAGAAGTATAAATGCTACTAAAAATATCTCTTTTTTTAGATAAAAAAAGTCTATTAGCTGAAAAAATGCATCTTGCACAAAACACAGAAGAAACCTCAATTAAAATTTGCTTTAGCATGCGAAATTATTAGGTGTATTTCTGCAAGTTCAGAGACACCTCTGTCCTCCAGAATTTTTCCCTCAATTTCTGAAATTATCTGCTAAACTAGAATACTCCTATGACCATCTGTGGTGAGAATCCATTCTACTTTCTCTTCTCATCTGGTCACCAGTCTCACAAGAAGACTCCTTCAGCATGGGAAGCTGGTAATACAAACTAGGAATTTACATCCTTGCTTCTTTTTCCTAACCATTCAAAAGTTGTCACCATTTAAAAAGAGTTAATATTTCCCAAATGATAGCTTGTAGAACAGAGAACACACTTTTGTGTGGGTTTAAATACAGTTAAAGAAAGCTTTCACAAAGGCTGCACTATAACAAATGCTACAAATCCACCCTGAAAATACAGAAAGAGCAGCTGACGCATGTGCCTGCGCACCCCCACCCACAAACACAGAGTAAGATGTAAGTGATGACATAAACATGAAAAACAAAAGAAAATTAGACTGTCTGAATTCCTAGACGAGAGATTTATCCCAATTTTGTTTCCATGCTGTACAACATAGCAGACAGGAAATCTCCCCCACTAAGCAGTAAGGTAAATTGATAGAGCAAAACACAGAGACATGCTACAGTTACTTAACAGCTTATCACTACAACATGTAGGTAATAGTCTCAATTTTATTAATTCATGTTGGTAGATTATAAAGTATATACAGCTTTTGAGCAGAGATCACCTCTAAAGATCTCAGTAAGGTATCAGACCTCTCAATTTGAAAATGCCTAGCTTCATCCATACTCAAAACCATATTCTACTGATGTTTAAAACTCCTAATTATCAGATAGCAGTGGTACTTTCGTACCCCTCACAGAACATCATGACAGGACTTGTCATGATAAGACTCTTGGTTCAGTCTTTAATGGCAAAGTCTTTCCAATAAGGCTTGTTAAGGCAGAGAAGTATACAATTTAATGGTACAGCTCCAATCCAAGGGGAAAGGAAAGAAACCGCAAAGTGATTATGCTGAACACCTAACATCTGAGACTAACAACAAAGATGCTAAAAAGTCGCACTAACAATGAAGAAGGAAAACCCCACACAGCAGTACAAACTTCAAATATGCATCCACCACTCCCCCCTACAACATTTGGAAGATTATCTATCTATCAAAGACAGAGAGTCTTTGCTGTGACTTGCATCTACGTAAATTCATTTGCTCTGGTTTACACTGATCCAGAACTAAGATGACTAGAAAGCCAGTTTCCTGCTAGTGGACAGGTAATCTAGGTTACCTAAAAGTGATTTAAAAAGCACACAATTTTCTTAACAAAAAAAACAAAAAAAACAAAAAAACCAAAACAAACATAATAAATTATTGTTTTCAAAGGAACATGGGGTTTGCTTCACACTCAACAAGAAGTTCTTAAAAATGCAGGGAACATTGTACATCAACAGTTTCAAGAATCCTGATCGAAATTTGAATTAATATTTTCTAATTGTTTAATATAATCTTCACCACTGAAAGAATATCTTAATAATCTGGCTATGACAATTTCTTTGTGTAAATGCAATCAAGCTGGAAAAAGTATAAAGATGAGGAAAACAATATTTTCTCACCATTACTTTGGTGGTGTAGAAAAAAAGGGCAAATAAAAATATCTGTATCTATCTTTGGGTACATTTAGGCCCACTGTGTTTTATCATTGAAAGCTGTTTTCTAAAGGAAGATATTTTTCTAACCTTACAATCTGCATTCAGTATGACAAGTATTTATGTGATAGCTAACACTTTTAATAATGTCAGTTTTTAAATTCTACTGTAATTTGAACATGTTTTTTCAGAGTCTTTAGCATCCCAGCACCCAAAAACCTTTTGGCATGGGGAAAATTACACGATTAAGATTTATATAATTCAGCCCTGCTATTTCTTCCCAGGACATGAAATGTGTGTGCAGTATCATTTGTTTACTTATGTACAGCCTTTTTATGGAAATATATGTTTTTCCATAAGGTGAAAGCCAATAACTTGTACCCATCTTAGATGATGTGAATATATCAATTTGCTGGATGGTCCTCATAACTACTTTGCAAATACTGGAAATTTCTGTTTTTATTTATCATGGCCTCAACTCCTTTGTCCTGGTAAGATTTGTATGGTGGGATCTGCTAGGACAAAAGGGGGATAAACACCTTGTCTCAGAGAGGAGAACTAAACTTGAGTTGAAAGCCAGCTGTTGGGTGTCACCTTGGCAACTTGCTGACAAGGTATAACGAGTGGGCTATGCAACACCTAAAGGCTGAAGCCAAGAGCTTCAAGGTGCAGGAAGACGAAGCTCGGGACAGGCATTCCTGGTACAGCTGGGCCAATTTGGCCAATGACTACTCTCTGCCTGGATGACACCTGCGGTTCCAAGTATTTTTCAACACCCTAGCACTTCATATTTAATCAATGACAGCTTTCTTATATTGAAAAGTAATTATTTCAGTAATATTGAAGGAACACATAACACAAGAAGGTCTGGTTTTAAATCCTTGGCCAATCTGTGCCATTTGATGATTCAGAATAGAGTTTCAAGCTCAAATTTAGCAGATACTAAACAAATTAGCAGGAGGTGCTTCAAAGCCCTTGTTTTATTATTTGAGACAGGGTTAAGCACGTCTGAACAAATGTGCTGCCAGAGGTACAGGACTGGCAGACGCACTCATGGTACCACTAACACCCAACTTACACCAACAGTCACCGCCTCCAGTTGTTGATAAACACCACTACACCTAACAAGCTGCAGAGAAGGGCTCACCTAGCCCACAGCAAAGGAGCTGAGAGGACACAATCAGCGGCCGTGGTCTTTGACAGTAACCATCTCTTGTTTCCTTGGCGAGGGACCAGCTGAGTTTGCCTGACCTTTATGCCGTTCTCCAGCAACGCATTCTGCACACTTTGTCTGCTCACCATCAAGGCAGTAGTTATGCTGCTGTCTTTAGTATAAAGGGAGTATAAAGGAGTATAAAGGGAATCATGTTGCAACTCATAGTAGGTACCTATTTTAATGCAAGGCTTTAAGCCCAGTTTGTGCAAGGAGGAGCCCTCTGATCCAGACCTCAGGCTGGGGCTCACATCAGCTCTTCCTCAGCAAGGGCTCTTTCAGTGCTTGGAGAAACTTGCTGCCAGTCACCAAAATGATGATAAAAGTGTGGAGTTCTCTGACCCCAGGATAACTACCCCCATGCCGACCTATGTTAAACGACCACCTCCAATTTTTTCTGTACTATTTCGCTATTCCTGCAGCCTGGGATTCAGTGGACATCCACAAAACACATACAGCAGGCATCTTCTCAGCTATGTAGAGCTTATAAAGTCAGCATCACTGCTACATATGGCACTAAATGACATGCAAAAAACCCAAGCACTGCCTACTGATGCTAAGGTACCCTGGAAATAGGATGGATAGAAAAAGATGACAGTCTTTAGGAGGAGAAAGAGATGTCCCTGGTGAATATAAGAAAGAAAAAAATAAAACAGGGAGGCAGAACCAGCAGTAACCGGGGGAGAAGTGAAGGGATTGAGACAAGCCTACATTAAAAAAGTGTTGAGTATTAAAAAACAAGGTTGCAAATATGAGTGAGTATTGAAACAATGGATATAATCATTGTGGTCTCTGTTGAGGAAACATAAAATGCAACACAGTGCTTTCTGGGCATGAAAGAGCTACAGTGGGTTTGGTACAAGACTTAAACCAAATGCTTCAAAAGCAAAAACATGCCTAGAATATATAAAGATTTACACTATAAAAAATTGTAGACCATACTAAAAAAGGTCTGAAATGTTACGGAGGTGAATTGACTTTACTGTTTTCAGGGAGAAGTAGCAGGAAGAGATCCCACCAGCAAACAAGAAAGGTGAGGTGCATTATACTGCACCAGCCAGAACAAATCAGGACATCTTGTTGAAGCGGTGAAACAAAACCAAGCCAAAGCACACCACGCAATACTCTGCCTCAGCACAGCTATTTGCTAGTTGTCAATTCACAAGCTTTTTTGAAGCCAACACGTCTACAGTAGCACACATCTGCTCTCTGATATCCATTGTTCTTATATTTGATCTTCAACTGCTGTAATTGGAACAAACATTGTGGTTTTTAATCAAACTGACCTTCCTTTCCTTACTGTTTTTCCATATTAGGCATGCTTGGAGCTTTGAGCCAAATCTGCAATCTCAGTTCAAACTTTTAAATGGTTTTAGCCATTACCTAATAGAGACTCACAGTCCCCCTCAACTCCTAGGGTTCTGTTGATTATTCTGAAACAAATTCTTTGATTAAGTTTGCCAAAGGAAAAGAATAGCCAAGAAAAATAAAACTGAAAATCTGTCATATATTCAACATAAGCATATCTTGATTATTGCAAAATACAGTGTCACGAAGCACAGTTTTTTCTCTGACATTGCCTAACATTACATTTTGTTGATATACATTATATATATAAATTACTACCTGGCTTTTTTTGAATGGATCTTTTTGCGTCTGAGACCCATGCCCCAAAGATACATAAATTATATCCAAGCACTATGCAACAATCTGTCCATTTTCTTCTATTTACAATTTTAAAAACAAAATCTCCATAATACCCACTGATGAACATGTCATAAACTAGATTATCTAAACAGTGGTTCTGGTATATGCTTTTCAGATATTAAAACATAAGGATTGCAAATATTTCAGCGTACACAATTTAATTAAAAAATTGAGTTCAGACATGCACATGCCTAACGATTGATTTACCTTGAGACGCTTGAGAGCAAATATTTTCTTCCATGTCATTATTCTTGTAGATTAAAATCTGGACATCACTTCTTCTCCAGAGTTCCACAGCAATTACCCTTCTAAAAATGAGTAATAATTGAAAGATTTTCACCTTAAGGGAGTTCATTTTTGGTCCTCACACTAGAGCTTGGGTTCAGACTCCTCAACACCCCACTCTGTTGAGAGACCCATGAACCTCAGCTCTACAGAAATGGGAATGACTTCTTATATCTTTTATGGTGTACAGACGATCATCTCTGGCCCTTGACTACTCCAAAGGTGTCTTACTGCTACAGAGGTTCCAAGGGAACTAACAGAGAACACCACCAAATCCCTTCTTCAATAATCTGCATGTTGGTGCAACAAGCTTGCAAAAACCTACAAAAAGGTCCTCCACACAGCATGCCTCAGTAATGCACAGAAATTCATACACTGATTACCCCTTTGCCTTTCATTATCAGCATGCATTGCAATTAAAATAAAAGAACTTCAAATTTGTCACCACTTCCCCCTCTTCAACACAACCAGACTGGAGCATTTCTGTCCACATTGCCTACACAAGGAAACTGAACTTGCAAATAAAACTTATTCTAACAAAATTAGGTATAAGATCATATTTTGGCATGTTAAGACAGTCACTCTCATCTCTGTCTGGTTTTCCAGCTCCCATAAATCCCAGTGTTTTATTCCAGGAAGAAAAAATCCCCAGGAATTCTAAGAAATAATTGACAGCTGCTCCACAATTCTTCATATTTGTTTTCATCTTAAATTGCCTTAAAAGTCCACATTGTATTAAAAAAATCCCTGAAAATTTCTGGAGATAGAAGCATATGAATTGTTAACTGCAATACAAATTATATTGGCATATGTTTACAGGATTTAAAATATTTTAAAGCAAATAAGCAAAATTCTGGGGTTTTTTTTACTTTAGAGATGTAGATAGAAATGATTTACATTCATTTACAGTATATCTTTTAATGATTTATCACATTTAATCCAGATAACCATTTTTATATCTTGCCTCCTGTAGTTCATATCTTTAGGAAGAACCATCATTAGTCGTATTTTTGCTGGCACCAAAACAGCTCTTACTCTCTAACTTGTGGAAAAGTGGCTTCATTCCCATTTCTAATTTCAGAGTGGAACTGATTATGACTGGGTTATGAACCCATATCCTACAGAGAGCCAATAAAAATATAAATAGGAAAAAAGTTTTTATAAAGAACTTTATAATAATATTTTTAATAGGATTCTGTTGGCATCTGAAATTTTGATAGAATGTTTACAACTCTACAAATCTTAGAAACCTAAAAAGAACACAGGCTTTAACTTCTTGCACAGTTACTGCTGATAAAAGATATGGCATTTACTTAACTCTTCCAGAAACTGTTCGTGTCCTTCAAAGATCATCAGTATCTAGGAAAAAAATCTTGATTAAATAATAGATGCTCTGTCAATTTTTTTTCTTTAGTATGTTGAAAATGCTATGAACTAGCTTGTTAAAATGATAATATTCCGTTATAAAATTGACAAGAATATGTAGAATAAAAAGGAATTCTAGGCATTTGTTCTTGGCTGTTTGTTTTTCTTCTTTATTTTAGACATGCAATGATGTTCTTTCTTTAGTAGCAGAAAAAAAACCCCAAACACAAAACTCAACCAAAATCAGTTCAAGCATCCTCGAGCCTCCCTTCCATCCAAGCCTTTCAGTGACCTCTTCTTGAAAAAACAGCATTTCAGCTTTCATTTAACTTTATTTTTTAACATATCTGCCTAGAGCTTTTAGCCATCCTGCCAAATAGTGACAAATGAAATGTTGTTCATGTTGGTGTTTTGAGTGGTTTTTTTTGATGGATACACAGCCAGAAACAGGCACGATCTACTTCATTTGACACAGACAAATTGGCAACACAGCCATTGGTGACATTCAAACAAGGAACCCTGAAAGGGGCAGTGCCTTAGTCTGTCATCGATTTCCACAGCATTTACCACATGCAGATGTAATGGCATTCAAAGGCACAGGGTGGCATGCAGAAAAACTACTGCTGCTTTTTGAATTTCAGGTATATGAATTATGCCAACCAAGTCTTGCATTTAAATTACCTCCCAAGTTTAGAATTGAATTAATTTATACAATACACAGTCTTTGCTCACATACAGTTAATCTCTCCATTCCTGCTAATCAACCAGTCTGTGAACCTAACCTTGAGCATGTTGTTTCTAAGGCATTTGGTCATTCTGGATTATTGATGTGTGCCTCTTGTTTCACGCCAGTAATATTAATCCCATCTATTACTTTTAGATGTATTTCTGTAAAGCTTTCATTAGTTAACAAAAAGTTTAGTTTTGAATTCACTGGAGTTAAATTTAAGAGAGAAAAAAAAACACACAAGAGAGAAGTATTTCTCAGTTACACCTACAAATCAGCAGTAGAAAATAAAGAGACCTTAAAATCATCATTCTCGTGAAAGCCGCAAAATTAAAAAAAAAAAAGCCTCTTTGATTGGAACCTCTTTCGTCACCAATATGTGATTTTTCTTTGCCTCCAACATTCTGATGAGACTATATTAATTAACATGTACAGCCTTGAAAAACATTTTACTGAGATATGACTACATGTCATTCTCCTGAAGCAGGATATTGCATTTTCTGTGTAGTGCAGAGAGTAAAGTCACTCTAAAACACTTGATATTAAAACATGCTGATTTAGAACTGAACTAACTTGCTCCAAAACAAATTTATTTAGCAGAGTTCAAACACTACCAATTAAACTGTTTTTCTACAGAACAGTTACCCAAGATAAAGTCTCTATTTATGATTAAAAAGCCTAATGTTTCAAGGCAATAAAATAAGATACAGTTCTTTTGCTGGAAAGACAAAGGTGCAGAAAAGAAAAACCTGAAAGTGTTCTTTTATAATACGAAACAGTGAATATATTTAGTGAGTTTTTCTCTAAACAATCTCAGGTATTTTTTAAATCTACTTTAGTGTACTTCCTACAGCATGCTTACATCAGCTCCTCAAGGAGTAAGAGCACTATTGGATGCTTCTGAAGGTGCAAAGCTCCTTTCCCGTACGGCTCCTCCATCCACCCCATATACCTGGCCTTATCCAAATGATGCCCTATACTCTGCTTTCTTGGCAGCCCTTCTCTGCATATTCAGTCCTTGCAGCCCAGTGGGCACCCAGTTCATTTAGAGAGTTTTCTTTGAATAACAGTTCCAAACGCTGGCTACTGCTTAGAAAGCGCTATCACTGCTTAACCCAAACATCCCTCTGGGCTAGTAAAAGAAAGAAGTTGTGATTTTCATCCTCATATAATCACCTTTTTAGTCCCTAAGGATTAAATAACAGGCGTGGGGGAACATTTACCTTCCTGGGAGAACTCTCATTCAAAGTAAATGCTGTTCTTGTTCATGGCTGAAAGACCGTGGGTAAAACCTAAGTGTCAAACTAACTTTAATATGTTGTGATTTGCATTTTGTCTAGGTTAACCTTTGAGAGAGAGGACTCCTCTCTTCCTTGTAAAGCACAATGCATGTTTATGGCACAAGAAAATCAGTATTAGTACTGCCATTCATTTAAATCAGATATCCCTGGACCAACTCTTAGTGTATTCTAAAAAAAATATGCCACATAGTCTTGAACTGTTTGCTTCTGGGAATATGGTCCGTTTAGTCCTCTTCAGTAGCAGATGAGATGGCAGTCGGATGAAGTCGGATTCTTCTGGAAACAAGACTTCTGCAGGCGGTTTGTGTGCCCACTCATCCACTCTCGGTTGCCCTCAAGGAAATTTGGCTTTTCAACTCAGTAGCTGATTCTGATCTGACTTGAGAGAGAGGAGAATTGACTAAAAATTTTGCCTTCTTACATATTTAATGAAAATAAATGACCTGGCAGAGGAAAGAAATTATGTGCAAATTTTGTGCCAAAGAAAGGTGCCACATGTGACACAGCTCTTGCTGTGCATCAGAAATCCATGGAAGAGGAACCTGCAATATGTGACAGCAGAAGAAAAAGCATCAGAATGAGCTCTGATCATCTTAAGGCACCACAACAGAAAACAAATATTATGCCATGTTTTATTCATTTTGTTGCTTAAGGGGCTACCTTTTCATTAAAATCACATTGAGGGGAAGCCGTGTGAGGAGCAGCTGAGGGCACTTTGTCTGTTCAGCCCAGAGCAGAGGAGACTGAGGGGAGATCTCACTGCAGTTACAACTTCCTCATGAGGGGAAGCAGAGGGGCAGGCACTGATCTCTTCTCTGTGCTGACCAGTGCCAGGACCCAAGGGAATGGCCTGAAGTTGTGTCGGGGAGGTTTAGGTTAGATATTAGAAAAAGTGTCTTCCTCCAGAGGGTGGCTGGGCCCTGGAACAGGCTCCCCAGGGCAGTGGTCACAGCACCAGCCTGGCAGAGTTCAAGAAGCATTTGGACAATGCTCTCATGCACATGGTGTGACTCATGGGGGTGGTCCTGTACAGGGCCAGGAGTTGGACTTTGATGATCCTTGTGGGTCCCTACCACCTCACTTTATTCTGCGGTTCTGCAATTCTCTGTTCATCCAGCATCTTTTGCATTTTTTAATTGCTAACTTTATATGCAAAGAACAGAACTTGGAGAAGAGAGCAACCAATATTGTCTTGGAATCAGTCAATGAACATGAAGTAAGGTTGTGGCTGCCAAATACCTTTGCAAAACATGAGGCAACAACTCATTTTCACTTAACGTAGAGGTCACAGCAGAAATACCTTTTTGCCAAAGAGCAGGTTCTCCACCATGCCTGTGTGCAGCCAAGCCCAGCAGGAGGGTTTGCTCTGCATTTGCCTGGCACTTCCAGGGACTTCAGTGGCCTTAAAAATTCTCTTCCACAGAATTTCAATATATTATTTGTGCCTTGCTTGTTACAAAAATTAACCTGCGCAGTCCACATATTAGCCCAGAACCATAAATGGTGATATCCAGCACTAGCTTCTAACCTCATCTTTAAAAAATTTGGAGACCTTGAGCTGTTAGCTGTCATTGCTCCCCAATTCCCCAACATATGTAGAGAGTTTGGATCATCAGAAAGTTTCAGGAGGAAAAAGGGAAGAGTCATATTGCAGGGTATCACCTACCTGGTTCTTTCTTTACTCTGAAGCCTTGGGTAGCAGGTTATCAAGGAGATCCCAGAAACTCCACAGCAAACATTCCTCACAGACCAAACATAGAAACTATGGAAATGGCCTGAGTCAATTGGTTTCCAGCATGATACATATTTTTATTGCAAACAAAACATTTAGATGTTTATTTAAACTAAAATATATTCATGACCTGGAGGGGACATAAAAATTCCCACAAAAATTTTTTTTTTAATTCCATATATATTTCAATTGTTAATTTATTTAGGAGAACTATTAACTGGAGAACCTTTTCTAAATTATGGAATTTTGAAAAAGTCCATGAGAATGTGGTAGGATCTCCAAAGCTCCAGCTACAAAATTCATGGATGTTTCTGCTCAGTGGGCTTCCCTTCAGCTTGCCTCCAGAGAGGGCCACTAAGGAAATACAGAAGGCAAATGCCAAACTGAAAGCACAGGGACCTGAGGAGGCAGACAGACAGCAGGACAGATTGGTGGGCAGGAGTGTGAAGCAAAGTGGTACAAAGAGCCATCACCCATCTGTGCTGCTTACAACTAGAACTGCAGGATGATCAACAGGTTCCTGTTGCACTTCCTTATGGTTTCTCTCTAGAAACAACTATCAGCTGAGATCAGCAAGGTTAGGACTAGCAGAAACTGCCAAACACACACACTATTTTCCCAGAATTCAATGCTGAATGACACTTGATTGGTATTTCTTAGCATAACATAAAAATTGCTATAGTTTTTAGGCTATTTTCCTGATCTGAGAAATCCTCATGGCTACAGCAGCACCTGCCAGGAAAACATAGGGACATTTAAGGGCATATTTTTTCTAAGATTTTTTTCTTTTTTCTTTTTTTTTTATATCAAGAACATAGTTTCAGAAAGCTCCTTCATGCTTAAAACTGTGACTACTTTAAATGAATCATAAAAGTTATCGGTTGTTGTACTGGATTCTCAAGCTGTTATTTTATGCCTCAAGCCAAATTTAAAAGAAGAAACACCAGTGTGTAACATCAACTTGTCTTCAATTACTGGCTTGCTTCATTTGCATGCTCTCAACCAGGAGTTGTGAAATGTTAAACAACCTGAAGAATATTTCTAACTTGCAGAAACTTTGCTTTGAATTATCCTCTGATTAGTAGCATAATAAAAAGGTTTCTTTATCTTAGAAGTATTTCAGGAACAGAAAAAAATAAAAAGGTTAAAACACTACATTTTACTACTAAGCACAAAAGTACTACACGCATTATTTATCAGTCCAAACATTTTGTACATTATTATAAAGTCCACAAATGCTGCGTTTCATACCAGAACTGCTCATTTTGATTAGAGGTCTTTAAAAAAACACATCAAGGTAGAAATACTGTAAGTAAAGATGAAGAAATACATACGAAGGGAGTCACTCACCTTTCTTTAATGTGTGTTGGGGGATAAAATACACTTCTAGAATATTACTTACATATACAAGATTTCAGGTAAAAGGAAGCAAAAACTATAAGGTTTGCCCAAAGAGACGGTAGATGTCCCATCCCTGGGAACATTCAAGGCCAAGTTCTCTGAGCAACCTGATCTAGGTGAAGATGTCCCTGCTCATTGCAGGGGCGTTGGACTAGATCATCTTTAACAACCCTATCCAATCTAAACTATTCTAAGATGCTGTGCATCTGTCTGAAGGACAAACACCTCCTTTTAGCTGGATTCTTCTGAAATGCCTGCATCTCTAGTGGGACAAAAGAAGAAGCCTGGAACAACTAGCACAATGACACTGCGGCTGGTTCATTAAAGGTTTTCAAGTATTAATCATTCCGCAGTACAGAGGCATGTTTGCAGTCCTGAGGGAAAAGACCTGGGCCCTTGATAACTGCAAAGACCAAAGTGAGTCTCTTCAGTGCACGTCCTGTGCAAGCCCAGCTATGTGCTGCAGCCAGCAGGCTGTGGTTATTAGCTCTGCAACAGGGCACTGCTGCATGGTCCTGGGCTCTTTACAGCAGAACCCCTGAACAACACTAAGATTTGAACTGAAAGTATTACTAAATACACAGAGTCTGAGTAAGAAAGGGTGAGAAAAACATGCTTATGCATACAACTTCTACGGTTTTAAGGCAGAGCACCCTTGCTCCCCAAGTTTCAGAAGCCAGTCTAGAAAGACTCATCAACTCTTTCACAATAATTTGTCTTTTCTGGAGGGGTAGAATTAGGTGATTACAAGTTAAAGCTGGAGGTCAGCGTGCCAATCTCTATTAACAACTTCTAAAACTTTTAACCAGTATTCAGCAGTACTTAAACCCTCTCTCTCCACCCTTTCCTTCAGCTCCCCAACTCTACTTTGTACTTGTAATACTGAAATGTGCTTCTTAGAGCACCAAGCAGAGGGAAGAAACTCATCTCAGAGTATTAGCCTCCCCTCTGTGAATTCCTCATGAAAAATACAACAAGAAGTCTCTAGTGGGCTCTCACCTCTTTTCCACATTTTGGTCATCTGCAGAGAAAAGGGGGGAAGTGGAAGTGAGTGAATGACTGGTTGGGAATTTTTAGCAAATATTTTTCCTGAAAAAACCATACCAATTCACAAGTATCCAAACTTTCATCAAAGGAAATGATTGATTTTATTTCTGCTTCACAGGAATGTTGAGAAGTCTGCAAAGCACTTTGATTTCAGGTGAGAAAGTCTTCTTAGTGAAGTTAAGCTCAGTATATTTAAAAAAAAGCATGACAGGGCTAAACTGAAGCACAGTGTTTATCTAAGACATATTTTTACATTTGATTTATAAAAGAGGGAACACCAACTCTTTGCTGCAATTTGGGATGCAATTTTTAAAATCCCACATTTTCACAGGACAAAGAATATTCTCTACCAGCTCTGACTGCCAATCACCCCTTCTGCACCATGGTCTGTGAAGTTTTGGGTATGCCTATGGTGCTAAAGGCAAGGTGGCCAGGAAGAGGTCTTGGGGACCACACTCCTGGACACTTCAGCTGTTCAGCCTCCAGCTCTGTTTTGCTCTTTGTCTTCAGGGGCAGTTTGCTCCCACAACCCCTCATATTTGGGGAAAAGGACACCAGATGGATGAAGTGGCCACAGAACTGGTTCACATGCTACTTAACAGTAGGTCATAAAACATGTGATTGCAGTTTTGTGCTATAAAAAAACACCATCCTGATGGGCTGCAATGCAGTTTTCTCATTCTTCTGGATAGTTTGGACAAAAACTCCAAGGAATATGTGTAAGAACTATCACTTGATGCCCAGAAGAGATCCACAGCCAAGTACAAGACAGGATAGATGCAGCCTCTCAGTTCTGGGGCGAGTTAGCCCCCAGTGATGTGGACAACAGGAAAGCCCACATCATTTCACCTCATGATCAGAAGCTGCTACTTCACCAACATGTTTATACACATATACATTTATACTTAGGTACAAAAGCTCCAGAGTCCACCTAAAGGTGGGTCTACAATTTGTTGGAACTGATTCACTTGGTGGTGCTTCTGTACGCATTTAGCACGAGGAATATCCCAGCATATATATTAAATAACAGCTAAACGTGCTCATAGTGCACTGGAGCACCTATCCAGCCTATGGCTGCTGGGTCAAAAGGAAAACATCACAGAAAGGGCGGGAAAGCTTAAAGCGTGGGAGAAATGTCAAAATTTTGAAAGCTACAGAGCAAGGGATAAATGTTCATTCACAGCAATGTTAGTTTTTAAAAACTACGGTGCATTGGTTTTAGAATGATATTTTTATAAAAATGATCTCCCAAATTTAAAAAAAAAAAAACAAAAACAAAAAATGCCCCAGCAATTTCCCCAAATTTCAGCTTTGGTTTTATTTTTCTACTCTCTGTGTCTCAATGTTACTTCATTTTTCTTGTATTGGAAATTCAAGATGTTGCCTACGTTATTTACTGGAATTTTTGGGGAATGCATATCTACTTAACTGGATTACAAAATGTATTTTAAATAAAAGATATTGAATAATCTAGTCAACTATTTAATATAATTTTGGAATATGTGTATATTAAATGGAATCTTTTAAATTTTAAGGTAAGATTTTACAGAAAAAAAAAAAGCACATGCAGAGGATTTTTAGTAAGGGAAATAAACAAAGCTCAAAAGACCCTCTATTAAAAAAAATAAATAAATGAAGATGGACAACAAGGAAAAAGCCTAACTAACCGTAACTGTGAAAATATAGTGAACCAAACCTAGCATTCACATCACTACAGACTAGACTGACTACCCAGATTTGAAGTGACTACCAGAACACCAGCAGGCCAGCAGCTTAAGAGCACCAAAGAACAAGCCTGGTTTCACACACAGCCACACCTTGGCAGACATTTACTGGTACCACCCAGAACAAACCATGCCTGCACTCAGCCAAGGGCACCTGATGTGGGACACCACCTCTCAAAAGAAGCCAAGAAAACTGGGGCAGACCTCCAAAAACAAATCTAAAGAAGACTAAAACTAGATTCTGGGTTTCTTTAAAAAAATGCATAATAAATTGATTTTTTCCCCCTATGCCTTTAAATTCTACACACTCCTCTTAGGAGGCAATATTTTCAATAAATGGATGAATGTGATTTTGTGCCCTGGGAATTGATAGATTTCTTGTATTTCAAGGAAACCAATACTATACACTGTGGCACCTAATTTCTCCCTAAATTACTACCCATTTGGATTTAACTCCATTATTTACACACAAGCAATTAAGCACTTAATCATGATTGGTGCAGTTAAAAATTATCTGTTCAATAGAATCTTAGTCTTCAAACGTACAGAAACCTTTTTTGGATACTTTTCCATTTTAGTAAGACAATTACAGTCAAACTGCTTTCCTCTCCTAGTGACAAACTCAAATCCAATTTTTAAGGAGCCAAAAAGCAGTGAATAATTCCTGGAAGAAGCTGCTGGTTTCGGTCCTGTTTTCAATCGGCACCATGCACCCAACTGCAGTACCACTAATCGACACACTTTTTAGCTTGCTGGTCATGCAAACCAGACTACACAAGCTACAGAAACAAAACTCACTTTCAACAGCAATGTCCCAGGACAAGGCCACAGAAAATAGAAATTTGTGGAATTTAACGACCATGTGGTTCTACACAACTGCTCCAAGGTTATACATGACACTGACATTTCCAGGAATGTCCATCTGGCATACCTCATATGTGTCAAAGTTGTAATTACTAAAATGAAAGAAAAAATACAAAAAGAAAACAGGAAGAAAAAAAAAGCAGCAGAATCTCATAATTATGAAGTTCATCAGAACAAATACAATCATAATTCAAACATAAATGGCACTAATTTTTTTTCCAAACAATTTTTAAACCCTCCCTTATATTTCTACATTTTGTGTGCCTGGAAAGTTGCACAAAACACGTTGCTTCAGGGCTGCACCTAATTATACTGGGCATCCAGAAATAGGTGCATCTGACTCAGAATTTCTGCATGCCCTGCCAACCAATCAAACCATAAGAAATGCAAACTATGCTTAAATTAAGCAATAAAACACTGCAAGTTGCAAGTTGTAACGTATTAGCATACACCACACTGCAAGGAGGAACTCCACAACAGGAAACACGTTCAAAGTATATTTGTACCCAGTTATGCTGAGAGTATCTTCACAACTGTGGCTTTACACAATTTGAGTCCCACGACCAACTGTTCCACGCTGAATATTACAGAACAGGATTAAAGTTCAAAAGAGGGTAAGTGCACTAAAGCAGTGATATCTTTAATTACCAGCTGTTAACTACCACCTTTTTAAACCTTTATAAATGCAAGGGTTTTTCACTGGATGATCATACCTCTCTGTAGACAATCTTCCAGACAGATCTAATTTCTTTAATGACAAACAGAGAACTGGTACAAAACCAGACTTAAGTAGCAGCTCATGCTGAGAATTTGTCATTTACGTTAAGCTAAAATGAGGAGCTCAGGCACTGTATTTTGCAGTGGTGCAGGGCAGGTGGGCAATGGACCAAAGAGATGACCACAAAAACCCCATGCGTGTCTGGGACTGTTCGCTCAGAAACATCTTGAAGACAGCAGGTGCAGCTAAGCTGTTTTATTTTACTCTTTCACAACACTATGCAGGCCAGTTATGTAAATCAACTGCCCCAAATACGGTCTCAGAGCTTCCAAAAGAAAATATATTTCAACATGAGAATGTTACAGTATTTATTGTCACACCTCAAGGGTGTTATTAAAAATTAGCAATTTACACAAAATTGCCTGAAAATGCACAAAACAAACCAGTAGATTAATCCTCAGATATTTTCAACTTAAAAGCTAAAAATTAATCATAATCATTAGAGAATGGTCTGAAAACTATAAAGCAATTACAGCCATTGATAACCACTGCATACACAGGCAATGATATCAGCAATTAAAGCAGAGACCAGTAAGTGATCCATGTCAGTTTTGAGAACTTTCCACTAACAGCTGCTGTTCCATAGCAGTCCAGTCATTTGACTAACTTGTAAGGTCATTTTCTAAATGGGAAGTGATAAGTCTTAAGTTGGAGTTGCAAGGAGTTCTTTTAGTTGACAGCTATGTGTCAAGCAATGTGGCAATAAATTCCAAGCAATGGGGCAACTTAACATCAACAGCATTATATTAATACACATGGGGGTTTAGATTGATAATATAAAGAACAGTTTTCATCTATGTTCATTATGGAACAAACTCTGCTATTAAACACTGCTTTGCACAAAGGCTGCAAACATAATATACAATCAGCTATCAAACTAAAATACATTTAAGAGCTATTTGAACAATTGACATATTTCCTATTCATTTTACATTAGAAACATATCCAGATCTCCATGCCTGCAAAAGAACAATCACTTTCAGAAATGAATAAAATTGTATGTAGCAAAATAGGTTACTCCGTACCATATAATTTTCCAAACTCTATGGTTACTTTTGCAGCAGTATTTCAATGGCTACTTCTCAAGACAAAGTATTTTGCCACTTACAGTCTCTGTTACTCACTGCAAATAATTAAAGCAAAAATGTAAAAACATTGTCTACAGCGTACTGTGATACATTGCAGCTGCAGGTGATTTACCATATAATGCACCACAGTTCACACTCCACAAGCAGTCACGCCTGAGGCTGCTCAAGATGAGATGATGTGGACTTGATAGAAACCTGCACAATTTAAAAAAAAATCACACAGCACTCTTACAAAATTCAGGTATAAGTAGATAAAGCATCCTATTACTTTACAGGCATTTTGCTTGAGTAAGAGCTTCTGGATTGAGCCTGGAATTAACGGCTAGTAAACAGCTTTAGGATTTGGCCTGCTGTTTGTACCTGCTAAAGACTTCTTTATCCAAAAGTACTAGTGTTTGACTCAACAAAATATAAATCACGTTCGCTGCCTTTATTAATGGAGACAGTGTACGTCAGCACTTTTATATATACATATATATATTTATAAATATCTACATGCTTGAATGCATCAGGGAGTTTTCTGAAAGCCAAACCAGTGTGAGGTAAATGCCAGGATGGTGTTGAAACTTCAAAGGAAATAAACCACTTGCTAAAAGCTGCTCTCTTTTCACCCTCAGCAACATCCACAGGATCCTCTTACAAGGGTGACCATTAGCAAGCCTTTAGGTTCCAGTTCCTTCATCCTCTGAGGGACAACTTGAGTTAATCAGAGAGCACAGAGGTGAGAAAAGATCATTAGTCCCTTAGGAAACCAACTGGGCACAAGCAAAGGAAGAAAAAAATTGCTAGCAGAGTAGCTAAAAAGCCACTCAAATTGAAGTTTTATGTCTTAATTTTGAGTGGTATAATTAGAAAACACCTATATATTCAAAGAAGAAAAATAATCTTTTTTTCACCTTTCCATTGGAAAAAGAATTTAGAAACACTCCAGACTCAAAAGCTTGACATGACTCTCCACATGACGAAAAGAAAAAAAATCCAGTGGATTTTGTTGGGTTTTGTGGGAGTTTTTTTGTTTATTTGTTTGTTTTGGCTTTTTGGGGGGTTGGGGTTTTTGGGGGGGGTTTTTGTGATTTTGGTTTTCTTTTTCCCCCTCAGGATACAAGAGCTGGAAATCTTATTTGTTATGTCTTCGGGGAAGACAAAGGTGTGTTTTAATAAACACAAAGTATTGAATGATTCGATGCAGAACGGAAACAGCAAGCACAGTGGACTCAGCCTATCTAGACACCTACTACTTTGATATAAATAAAATTTAAACACCTGTCATCCAGAGGTTAGTTTGTAAGACAGAAAAAGTACTTAAGACATTTAGTTGCAAAGATCTGGATTGCTGGTTCATCCAAGGTCACGAGCAAAAATATTCTCTTTCACTCCTGTTTTTGAAGAATTTGCACAAAAATTAGACACAGCTTTAGAAGTTTGGTAGAATGTCCAAAAAGACACAGTGATGCTATTACAGCAATATGATCACTTGCAATTAATTAAACTATCTCAAGAGCATTAGGTCCACCCTCATTCCATACGAGAGACTGCAAAAGTATACCAACGTAGAAGGGTGTTTTGGGAGAAGCAGCTGCCTAAAAACATACCTGAAAATGAAAAAACTGCTCCAATTCACACATACCCTCCTCAAAGATGGTCAAGCCCTAGGATTTTGACAACAACTTGTTTCAAAGAACCCATGAGACTGATTTCAGTATGTTCTTCCATGGTATCCCATTGACTGTTTCCCCCATATTCTCACCAGTCTCTAGCAGTAACTTAATTTGGCAGTTTTTTAGCTCCCAACCTCAGAGAAAATTGTAAAATTAGGTGTATCTTTAACACTGTTAATTCATCTGCATCCTAGTTTCCCTGCCGCATGCTGACAAGCTGTGTTGCTATTCTGCTTGTTCTTCCACCAGTCATCCATTTCTCTAACTCAGTACCTTCAGACAAAGACAAATAATGCAAGAAAGAGACTCTCATCAACCATGTGATAATTAATCTTCATAAAATTGTTAAACAATGAAATTCCCAGCTCATGCAACAGTTCAGCATCTGCCAAAATAAATGTCACTTTCAAAAAACTGGAAAGTGACTGGAAAAAAACACATCATAGATTTAGTTACAGGTTTACTGAAGTTAGGTTTAGTTGCAATAAGTTAGAAATGCACTCATGTTAGTCTACTGCTGTCGAGTAGTTTATTGGCATATGAAAAGCACTTCTATCACATGCTGCTGAGGCTGTCAGACCCAGCAAAAAGGAACATTTCCATTTGTTGTTTCCTTCCAGTTAATAAATCATGCAAAGCTGACTGTCTAGTCTTGTTATTCACTTATAAATGTAATTTTAGAAATTAACTAGCCAGATACTTCTAACAGCTATTGAAAGTGAAGAGAAATAACTTTCTCCCCAGACAAGGAGGGAGCAGTAGGAGGAGCTGCTGAGAAGCAGGGGTTGTACAACCACAGGGATGAGCACACAGAGCATACTGCTGAGTCCAGACAGAAGGAGGTTGCAAGAACTGAAATATTAAGAGTTTGCACAATAATTTGAGCTGTGGTGACAGATGGGTCATAACTTTGGGATATTAGGTAGACAGAAATCATGTTAGGAATTATAAAGGTCCATCTAAACAATGATGTCTGGGTTACTATCCTGAATAAAAGACAGTGACAACTGTTGTTTGCAGTGATTTAGAAAAATGCAGGATTATTTAAATACTTGGGTTATTTAATAATGAACTTGTTTATTCTGCATTCATTACGTGAACGAAATTTGCAGACCAGTAAATGACAACCTCCAGAATGTACCTCTATGTGCCATCGCTTTCACAAGGTGTTCTAACAGTTTTCCAGTGTTCTTCATTAATTACTGTTTTTAATCAAGTTAACATGCTAATGAGTTTTTAGAACATGTAGCCAGCAATACCCAAGGCTAAACTGCAAGATAACAATTCTATTCTCCTGCCAGAAAACAATATGAACTGCATGTGTAGTGATTTGTTGGCACCACCTGCACAGCCTCTAGAGGTAGGGAAGGCAGACCTAAGTTCGAAATTAATCCACAGATCCATACTTGGAACAGCATAACCTGCCAAGGCCACATATCCATTACAGTATGCCTCGTGTTAAAGACAAGGCCAAAAGACAGAACTTTATTACTGAGCCATCTCAAAATACTGACTACAGCAGATACCCTGTGGGGTCATAAGACATGACTCTGTGATACACGCTGGACTGTGATGAAGGCAGTCACCGGTTCTCTGCAGGATGCTAAATATAGACTAGCGAGATGAATGGGCCTCTCTAATATACTGATCCCATTTCCAAAACCAAAATACACTTCAGATCTCTTGACTGATTCTTCCGTAAATTACTTCAAAATCTTTACAACTGTTCATGTTTTCAACCAGGATCATTTTCATTTAAGTCTTACTTCATAAAGATTTAGCTCTTTTATACTTAAGACAGAGAAGAATACAATTTTTTCATGGATTAATAAGCCTGAAGAATACAATCAACATTTCATAAAATCATATTTCTTAAAAAACTGAGCACTCTGCTATTAAATTTTATCTTCCAGATACAGATCATATCTGAAATGTCGCTGTTTTATCTTAACATATCTGAATTTTCAGTCACTATCCATTATATTATTTATTATTTAACTTCTATAGCTGATAAAGGCAAGCCAAAAAAATGACATGACCTTTCATTGTGGTGAGATAATTTACAGATATGAACATATGAAAAAATCCTGGAAAGCAAAATTCTACAAAGGCTTTTTCCAAGTAAATACTTCTCTTCTGACACTTATTGGAGTGGTATTGTGCTCAGTTTAGTACAGTTATCTCAGCTCCAGCTTTCCCATTCGTGAACAGCAGCAATAACAACATTTAATCTAATATTACTATACTTTTAGACGTATTTTATAATTCATGTGTATTATTAACTCAGTAATGGCTTCAAGCAAAAATTCCCTGGGTAAGAGCAAGACTGACTGAATCCTTTTCTGCAGAAAAACCCCCTGAGGAATGCATTTCTCACCAAGTTTCTGAATGCCGAAGGGTATTTCAGATGCATCTCCCCAGGTTTTCCTCCAAGTGTAGATGCAGCCATGCTGGAGGTCAGAGATTGGACTGCATCTTGCTGTCCAGCTGCAGCCCTTCCCATGAAATGACCTGTAAGGGCAGCTAAAAAGTGACCTAAGTTCCAGCAAAGAGTGGACCCAGATGGGAATAAACTAGCTGAGGCTCAGCTTCAGCAAGATTTACATGAATATTTACCAAAGGAAAAGCAGTCAGGAACACAATCAGGTAGTGCACAAAACTTCCATGTTGTGATATTACTGATTATTGCCTCAGATCTGCATACAGGGCTGAGACCTCAATGGAAGAAAAATGTAAAGGTCAATACCATGTTTTATTTACATATAAATCCAGTAAATTGACTCATAGTATTGCTTCAGCTTTCTCTCTACAGAACACAGGTAAAAAGGGGGAAAAATATTAAAAACATATTATTAATGGAAGACAAACACATTTCTAACCTGAAAGTAATATATAGTATCAGTCAAGTACTGTTACAGTCAAGTAGACATTCATAAATTCTCCTTCCTCTCAATGATTGTGCTCCTACCTAGATAACTTCTTCTGCCTCTGCAATGCCATAAATGCTTTCACCATAACTCTCCCCATGTAATATCTCCAAACAGCAAAATCTCATGCAGACTGCCCACACATAACGTAGGAGCACTGAAGATTTCAGATTAGGTCTTCCTCTCTCCATAGAGAATTTCTCAAGTATAACTTCAGAAGCTTTATAAAATCTCTCTAATACAGATGAGTTTTTGCCATCATTCCTGAATTCCTGATAGAGCTTTTAATGCTCAGTTTGATGGTTTCTAGTAATTACTCCGTAAATGCCTAAATCTATTAATAACACCACTAAAAAGTATGTCTACAAGCACTTTCAGGATGAAAATCAAAAATCTTTCCAAAGAGTATTTGTAATTCAGAACCATCATCTGTCTCATCATAGCCAACAATAACGTCTCAACTCTAATACCCCACCCAGCAAACAGACTATTTGCAAAGACAAATCACAAGTTTAGTCAGCAGTCAGTATGACTTTTGAGGAAGGATAACTCCCTTCCAGACAGTATCTCCAACCAACAAATGAAATCTCTTGTTTCTAAGCTTAAGGGGAAAGAGATAAATATGCTTGAGCAACTTGTATTATATAAAAATTTACAACACCCCCACACATTAGCAAAGCTGATCATCTTTTATTCTAAATTCTGCTTCATCTTCAGTCTGCAAATGCAGTTGGGACATACCAGAGAAACATGCACAGATTCAACAACTAGAAGCTGGATAAATCACTTGAGAGCATGCATACTTACTGCAACTAACCATAGCTGCACCTGAAGTATAACAAACTTCCTCGAAGAAGCAACATTTTATTAACATTTCTAGTGAAAACAAGCAGGTGTTGCCAAAGGCATGAGAAAAAGATGTTGAAATGAGGTGGGGGTTGGTCTCTTTTTCCAGGTAATAAGCAACAGGACATGAGGAAGTGGCCTCAAGATCTGTAAGGGGAGGTTTCAATTGGATATTAGGAAAAAATTCTTCACAGAAAGGATTGTCAAGCATTGGAACAGGCTGCTCAGGGAAGTTGTTGAGTTCCCATCCCTAGAGGTATTAAAAAGACCTGTGGTAGGTGTGGAACTCGGGGACATGGTTTTGTGGTGGATTTGGCAGTGTTAGATTTACGGTTGGACTCTACGATCTTAAACGCCTTTTCCAACCTAAATGATTCTATGATTCTATGCTTCTAAATTCTCATAACTACATTCAGAAGGGTCTGAGGGACAGGTCTAAGAAAAACCTTCCCACTACCAGCACAGGCTCGTCCTTCCTCCCCCGCTGTTGCACAGCCACCTGCAAGCAGCTCATTCACACAGGGCTTTACATTTCCTGCCATCTATACAGATCCTTCTGCGCAGGGCTGCAAAGAGCAAGACTGTGCTCCTTCCTGTGGCAATGATTCTTCTGGTGCATGTGAATAAACCTGGCTTTACAGATAAGTATCAACTGCAGAGAGATGTAAACAGAGGAAGAGACTTCTTTCCTCCTAATGAATTTAGAGACGTCTTCTGACCTCAGTCAGCAAAACCTTCTCGGATGTAAAAGGGTTTTTCAAGCTGATGAATTTGCTGTGTGATTATCTGGAAACATGGCAAGTCCTATTCTCCAGTGCTGGGCCACCTGATGGGAAGAGGACATCACCCGCTTACCAGGCTGGGTGAATTACCCACATCACACCAGCCTCATCATGCCAGCTTTGACTGAGCCATCACCTGTCATTTCCCCTATGACAGGTGAGTTTCACCATTAAAAAGAGATACACTTACTCATACAGACTTTTCTCACAGAGACAATGACCCACATTTACAAACTCACTGCCAGGGATCAGTGGCCCTCCATCCCCACTACCTACAGAAATGCATCCAAAACAATATTTCATCTTTATTTTCCCACGAAAGACTCTCTCAAGTATGCCAGGACTCTTAGGCATATTCAGAAAGGCCCCAGCAGTAAATTTTAAGTGCATTCCTGTCACGAGAGCTTCAAAGGGAAAGATTTGTGCATTTACTTCTAATGGGTAATTCTCAGATACCATGGTTATGAATGAGCTTAGGCCACATAAAGCAATTAAATTTAATGCCCTAGGAGAAGTTAGATGCTATTTCTGACTGAATGACCTCAAGAGTGTGTGCAAGTGTTCTAATCTATGACACAAGTGAAGTAGGAAGTATCTGAACGTGTTCGGTAGCAATTTTTTTCCTCAAAGCATAAAGATTTTATTCTCTTGGTTTGGTCATATTTGATTCCTGGCACCAGTCTGTTCCTTCCATATGGTATCAGGTATGACTACAATAAAAGAATAAAAAATCTACAGAAATCTCAAAAGGCATTAGTATGTTTACTTGGTCAGACTATGGAGTTTCAAAGCAAGAAGGAAGCCAAGACAAACAGGAATATATTGCTTAAATCAAGACGTGGGTAGGTACTGAACTTCCTTTCTTCATTATTTCTAATCAGTTTAAGAGCATGATTCATTTGTTAAACTTCATTCTATACAAGTGGGAAGAAAAAAAGTGAATTACCCACTGAATGCACAATAGAATAATGAAAGGAAGCTGCAGGTACTTCATGCCTTTGAAAATTATGCACTCTTCAAGAAAATGCTTAGAGACATTTTTATGTCCATCTCTGTTAAGGAAAACACACACATTTATGTTTGAAGATTTTCTTGGATGAAGTCCAGACAGAAAATTTCAGATACGTCTGGCTGGAGGACTGTGTCCACCTCTGAATCACTGGACCAGTCTGTATACATTAAGAAACAATCACATAGTCTTTCAAGCAGAAGACACTGTCTGAGACTACACTTCAGTGCCCCAAATGATGAACGTTTTGCTAAGCTTCCTGTAACGCAATTACACTGCAACTCAGATAGCTATCACAAGATAAATCTAATGCTCAACAGAAAATTGAAAATATTTCTTGATTAGGTGCAGCTGACCTAAAAGACAGCCTTTGAACTTTTAATGAATATCTTTAAAGGAAGGTGGGTTTTGCACATGAAAGGGCAACTCCTTAAAATTATTTTGCAATTGATAAACTGTACAGTTCATTACTTTTCTACCTTAACTGACCTGTGGTGGCAATCCCTTGGGTAATCTACATCTGGTCTCTTACAGGAAATCCGTAAAACCAACTTACAAAAAGAAATAAAAAATCTCACAGAGAAAACAAGGAGAAAAAGAAATTGCAAGGCTCCCCAAACTCAATATATTTTATATAACACATGTTTACAAGTGACTCTCAGTGCACCAGCAGTAATTTAAAAAATCCAAGAATGCATGCTGTATTGTGTTAAGGATTTGGGAAATGGTTTGGTTGTTAATGTTAATGGGAAAAAGCAACACTTATTGTGAAATAAACATCTGGCTCATCAGGAATAACATTAAATTATGTCTACTAAATAATTATTATTATTATAATTATTAAATAAAAATTATGTCTACTACATATATATGTTATATATTTTTTTTGTTAGATAGTATTATTCATGCTTTCTCCTCCATCTTTTCTACATGAGAGCAGAAGACTCACTTTTGTTTCAATTAAAATCAGTTGCAAATTTCATTAATTTTCACCACCTATGTTAATGAAAATATGAACCATATAAGAATGTTAAACACTTGGCAAGTAAGTTTTACCTCTGAATTAGTAAGAAATAACTACCTTACCACAATGAGATTTATTTGCACTGTCAGCAGTTTGGATTATCTAGGAATAAAAGGTTTTCCTTGTATATATCTTCCTCATAAAAAGAAGATTAATAAAGTAACAAACCATGTGCTTTTCCTTTCCACTGAAACAATTTTGAAAAATTTAGATACATTTTTAAGAGTATTGTTGAGTATATTAATTATGCTTATTCTCATGAATAGGGAAATCACTATTATTAATTGAATAATCATTGGTATTCCATTTGACACTGCGAATTATTTGAAATTATTGCAAACTATTAGTTCAATTGTACTTTCATCCAGTTCTGGAAACTTAATTAAGCTACACTCAACAGCAAAACAGGGTGAATGGCTATTAAAAATATAGTCACACTTGAAGCACTGAAAGAGCATCAGGTCTGAATAGATGTCACGACCTATTTTTGATTTAAAGAGTTGAACAACATAGAAACTTTAAAAAGTCTCAGGTGAAGAAAGGTGTCTAGATCATTAAGATATTTGGGGCCTACTTTGAAAATCTGTCACACAAATACTCTCTCACAGGCAATTAAAATCTTTATAAATTCTTTCCTTAGTTCGCTAAAACCAATACTCCTTTGAGAATACATATTTAATGCCATATTAGAAATTCATCTACCATCCCTCAGAATAGTTCTGTAATTTTGGGCAAGTTCTTTCATCATATGAGACCACGGAGTGTCCCAAGAGTCTCCACATCATACAAGACACTCAATAAGAAAGACAAGAAATGCCTCACCAAAGACTGGCACACCAAGAAAAATAGACCTGAGACAGGAGTCTCACCCCCACATATAATGCTAATTGCATGGGTTTTGTAAAAGGAGAAAAAATTACAGCAAAAAGATAATTATAAAGAAACTTAACTCATGTCTTGCTTTAAGATGAGGAAGAATCTGCTTGCAAAAGTTGTACATTTATTTGAAACTCAAACACTAACCTACTATCCACCTTCCTAAACACAATTCCTGATCCCATTTGAGAAATAAACCTTATGACAAATACAAGAAAGTCCACATGCACAAACTTTCCTCGATCCAGGTCTTGGTGACTCTTTTTCAAAGAAAGCCTTTTGCAGCCTTCTTTATAGAAAGCTGTGGATCAATTATGATTTTTATGGCAAATTAGTTGTTTCCCCTGGATCACTACTCTTGAGGCAGAAAAAAAGGCCAGTACTAATAAGAAAATTTAGTAGATCAAGCCTCAAAAAATAAATGTGAAACAGTATTTTACTAAGGTAAACATAAACATTCCTGCTACTTACCTACTGAAAATCCTGAGGTGGATAATAACTCTCCAACAAAACAAGCAAAAACAAACCAACCAACCAACCAAAGAAACAAAACCCCCCAAACCAACAAACCACCAACAAAAAACCAAGTGAAAAATAGAAGCTAGATGTTATTTAGTGCCTGTGACAGGGTTCCAGGAGAGGTCTATTGTCCATGAACAACACCAGGAAAGAGGAGGAATGAAGCATGGCTGAGCATTTAATCTTCTCTGCCAATCACAAAGCCAGAGCAAGTGTGTTTAAAGATTGTCACATCTCCACTGCTCTGGTCAGTACACAGTGACTGAGATAGTACAAGAAAATATTGGATGTGACCATAAACACCTATGAGTGCAATTACGAGAAAAGCAGATATCTGCACCTGGTGCAGAATAATCCCATGTATCCATTCAGGCTGGGAACCCACTGTTTGGGTGGCAGGCCCAGAAAAAATGGCGTTTCTGTGGACACAGCCGGTTGAGCAAGCCAACAGCATGCTCTCACATGGCCTCACACCAGGACAGCCAGTTGTGATCCTTCCCAGCTGAACACGGATGTGCAGAAGACAGAGGAGATGCTGAAGAGCAACCAAGATACTCAGGAGCTTTTGTCTTGGAACAGTTGATGGAGCTGAGCATGTTTGGTCTGACAGAAGTGTGGTCTAACAGGTGACCTAGTAGCAGCCTGCATCTACTTGAAGGGAAATCACACTGATAAAGAAGCCAAAATCTTCTCAGCAGTGATAGAACATAAGTAAAGGGACAATGACCACAAACAGCCACTTGGGAAGTTCAGGGTGGCTCTTCCATTCTTCCCTCCCCATGTCAAACCCCTTCTTTTTTCAACAGGCAGGAGTTGCAGACCTGTAGGTTACTCAGCAAGGTGGTGGGAGCTCCATCCAGTGAAATTTAAGACCTATCTAGACAAAGCTGTCTCACACGACTGGAAAGAGTGTTTCTCCCAGCTGGACCAGGTAACTTCCTAAAGTTCCTTCAAAATAACGTGTAGGTGAGAACTATGCACATGTATAGAATCACAGCCTGCTTCAAATGCAGCAAATCACTGCAGATTTATACTGAAGTGCATCTAAAGATCCACTATCATTCATCGTCCCTGAACGAAAATGTCTACTAAAGTTTGGGTGCTATAGTTAAAGAGTTTTAAATTTTTACCTCCTCAGTACCTAATAAGATTTGATTTGCTACATATTCATGTTGTCAACCTTATTATTTGTTAATTTGTAAATATCATGTTACTATTTGTTTTTATAAACATATAGAAATATATTGTTACCCTAACAGCACCAGATCCTCACTCTGAAATGGTGCTTGAAAAGATGGGAGCTGTAGAGCTACCCATAGAGCACCTGGAACTAGGTCATTAGAAGCCATAAGATGGAAAAAAACAAAGAGATAAAATCACTTCTCCTACTTTCAATAGTATGAGAAAAAGCAAGTCCTTTGGCTGTTGCACATTATTGGTTTTCTAATCAGAATATGGAATGTTCATACTTATACCAAGGGCACGGTGTGATGCAGCTCTGTTAGCTCACATGCAAAGACCTGCTGTTCAGTAGCCACCCTGATCATTACTAAGCTGTATCCTTTCCGGCAGATCTGGAAAGCTAAAATGGTTAGTTAAATCTTTGATAGCATCATTAGATTTTTTCCAGAAATAATTTTTCAGTCTTCTTCCATCAATGAGGCAAAAGACAAGAATAATATCAAACAGATTCTTGCAATTCAACTAATACTGTCTCTTGTCTTCTGCAGTGGCCAATGGAGGGTGCCCATGAAAACCTATCAATACAGGTCACACAAAGGGCTACTGCCCTTGTGCACACATCGAGATGTGTGAGTTGGGATTTGGGACTGGGAAGCTTCCAGAGCAAAAGTTGGTAGCTTTGTAAAGAGAAGGACATCCTCACAACAAACGTTAAAGACTTCTGCATGGAATATATAAGAAACAGAAACTTTATTATTCCTGAAATTAATCCAACATGCTAAATTAGGAAACTTATGCAACTAACTATATCCTACCAGTATAAACAGTACCAAAGAGCAGTATTTTTTTCTGAATATCTCATGCCATCTCATTTTCAGAATGTCAGTTAAGAACAAAAATAATACAAAGCCCTTATGATAACTGAAGATGAAACCCAGAGTTAAATTTGCAACAAATCTGGAATTCCCCTTTGATCATTCTAAGGCAATGGCTGTACATTTTTATCACACCAAACGAGCCATAATAAACTGCAACAGCAATAGCAGAAAGAAATCCTACGACATCCCAAGACAATGCTTTTGAAAAGTTACAATATCACAACCTTTTAATGTAAGCACATGTGTTAAATATGCACATGGCTCCATGTGTAGGAGATGTGGTGTGGCATAAATATTTTACTAGCAGGAGTTTAAGTTACTGACTCATTACACACAAATGGTATGAATGTTCTTTTCTGATTTTGTAAGTGTTCATATTTTGGCGCTCCTCAATGATTAAGAAAGAAAACGGTGGTATCCGAAAAGAAGGTTTTCAAAATCTTGCAGGAAAGATCTTAAATTTTAATAAGGCTTTCCATACAAAGAACTACTGAAGTGCACAAAAAAGGAGTCAGGAAACATGCAATTTATGGCTTTGCTCCCCAGTACAACTTTACTGAAATCAAAGGCCTTTGCTCAAGAGTAACTTCTTCCCCTAGTTGCAGAACTTTGCAGAATAGCTGTCTTTTCTAGAATTCAGCAAGTTTGTATTTACAGATAAACCAATCAATTGACTTCTGAATGTAAGGCACAACATTCATTCCTTAGCTGGCCTATTTTTCTCTTATTTGAAAGGGTAAGAAGAAAAAAGGAGATCTAACTGGGCATACTTCTCAGCTCTAAAGTGTTTTTCCCTCTGGAAATGATAAATGAAAATATCACTGCAGGAATAATTTCTTATTTGTAACAAATCTTCAATCCCCTAGTTCTTATTTAAAAAACAAACACGCAAATCTAAACAAACTGCTAGATCAAAGCCTTTAAACCAAAAGTGTGTAACCACTCTTGCATTACTTCAATCTGCATTTCAGAGTGAGGTTTCAGGAGACCAGTGATCTATTCAAAAGGTCTCACCTCAGATAGCCCACTCCTGTAACAGAAATAGTACAGAGCTATAATGGGCTCCACTGCAGTCAAGAATAGCTTAGCAGTGGTAGAAGCAGACATCTCCTCCATGTACTTTGTAATGTCTTTGCAACTCTAAGCCACTTGTCTCAAGACTTTTTTTTTTCAAATAGTTGTGGCTTTTTTATTATGTTTTGGTTTGTAATTCTGTGAGCAAGTCTGTTTTCCAAGATGCAACTATATTTGATCAGGTGGCTGGGGAAAAAAATGAACCTGAAACACCATAAATATTATCTTATTATCTGGCTGTGATTAAATCAGAATTATATAAATATGTTAAATAATTTGTAGACTGGCAAAAAGGATGGCTGTCAAACTGAAATCCGATGGAACTTCAAATGCACCCTAAACACTGTATCAGTGTCAGATACTTAAAGGTAATATTATTACTAGGTGTCTGATACTACAGTAATGTTTCAAGCTCTCTCACACAGATCTGTTCAGATAAAAGATGTAATGTTGGCATTACATCTGCCAAAATTGCCATTTGCAATTAAAAATTAAAACTGGCACTCTTTCTATGCAGGCAATTATCTAAACGCAGCTGGCAATCTTCCTTGTTTACAGCGCTGCTGTGTCATGACTCCACTCCGTTTGGAAATTTACCACCTTTTTTTTTTTNTTTTTTTTTTTTTAGGTTTAACTTGTCACCTGTGTTTCCAACTTGAACTTTTCTTGTTTTAAAGATTTCTATCATGAACTCTAACAAAAAGCTCCAAAACTGTAAGTTGCAGATTTTGTATGGCAACCTCAGGAACTGCAGTAAAATCATTCCTAGTACATATTTTGGTGATTGTCACAACACTAATTTACATCCATCTAGGCCACAGGATAACACCTGTAAGAACCCAGACAGCAAAATGTACCAAATAAGAAAATTCCAGGGCTAAGAGCTGATTTTCAGAGTAAAACAGAAAGAATGGGAAGATTCTCTAAGTGGACAAAAATCCTTTTACTGAATAATATATGACATCAAGTATATTTCTACTGCTTGCTGTCTATAGCAATTGTCATCTAAATGAATCTATCCACAAAGTATCTTATTAATCAGACTGTCATGTTTTTGGCACCTTTTTACTTACAACAGCTGCTGTTAAAGTAAGATTTGGGGGTTCCCCTACTGCTGTGAGAGGAGCATTCTTTATGCTGTCAAACAGCTTTTAGGGAATCGTTGCTTTTTTAGGTAAGATGCTGCAACCGCTAGGTTGATTTCCATGACTATCATGGAACAAATACAGTTACAGCATATCAGTTAAATATTCTAATTCATTTACGATGTATTTCCTGAAGTCGGACATAGCAATACCTGGCATTATATCCCCAATACAGTAATGCCTAATTTCCTCCCACTGTAACTGATCACGTTTTCACCTATAAATATGATCCATTGTCATGACTCCTCGCCAGACTATATTGCATGTTTTGCTCAGCCATCCAAATGGATTTTGATCAGGGCCTTTCCCCCGAATATTACCAAAACCCATAAAAACAGGGGATTGCTAATGAACTGAGGAACATGGCTGACCCCAAGGATACTACATGCAGTGACAGGCACAGATGTCCCCCCACAAGTGTATCAGGCAAGCCTCTTGAAGTTAAAGCAGCACAAGTTTCGCAGCGAGGTGACAGTACCGCTCTCCACTGAGCGATGATACGGAACATGTATTTCCATCAGGGGCTTTTTCAGAATGAGGGCGACAGGAGCCGTCACTTGCTAAGATCAAAAGCGCAGCAGCGGAAGGCACCGGCGGAGAAGCCGCCAGCGCGGCAGCAGCTCGCTGCGCCCTGCCTCGGGCGGCCCCCGGCGCTGCCGGCGGCAGGTGGCCGCACCTGGGGCGCAGCATCCCGCGGCGCCGCGCACCAGCGGCGAGCACCCGCGTGGGAAGGCGCCGTCACCCGCACTCCCTGCGAGGCGGGGACCAGGCGCGCCCGGAAAATACGCTGGAGGCAGAACCGAGCTCTGCGGCTCCGCGGCGGTAACTTTTCAAACCGCGCAGCGCTCGGTGTCCGCTCGGCAGCACACGCCCCACGGGTACCGCTGCCGCACCCACTGCGCCCCGCCGTCGCGGGGAGGACCCGGCAGCCGCCGGCACCCCTCGCTCCGTCTAACCTCGAGGCCGGCGTGTGGCATCAGCGGGAGCGCCGCACAGTCTCCCCCTGAGCAAGCCGCCGGCCTCGGGCGCCCGGGAGATCAGCGAGCATGTGCTCCCGGCCGTGCTCCCCGCCGGTTCCCTCTGCCAGGTGAACCGAGCTTTCCCCCCATCACCTCCCACCTAGGGCTGCGCGGGATTTTTCGCCGCCCGCGGAGAGCCGCGCCGCAGGTGGCAGAGGCTCCCCCGCCTCCGCTGACTCCTCTCGGGCACTTTTGGCGCGACTCGCGGGGTACTTGTCCTGCCCATGTCCCGGCAGGGAGTGATGCCCGGGGACCGGAGGGGCAGGAGGGGAGGTACACGCCGCGCGGTGCGGCGGGGCTCTGCTCAGGACAGGTGCGGGCGCCGGCCCGTGGAATGGACGGGAGGGGTCGGGACAGGACGGGACGGGACGGGACGGGAGGAGAGGGGAGCGGTACTCACACGAAGGCGTGATAGACGAAGGCCCATCCGCGGGGCCGCTCCAGCACGTTGTACAGGTAGTTCTGCAGCCGGCGGTACTTCGCGTTCCTGCGGCAGCTCGGTCCGCTGCTGTACGACAGCGGCTTCCCCAGCAGGCTCATGCGGGCGCCGTGCTTCCCGCGGCG
>VYXC01011440.1:667507-706438 GCA_013397175.1 Platysteira castanea
GAAAAGAAAAGAAAAGAAAAGAAAAGAAAAGAAAAGAAAAGAAAAGAAAAGAAAAGAAAAGAAAAGAAAAGAAAAGAAAAGAAAAGAAAAGAAAAGAAAAAAGGAAAGACAAAACCAAAAACTGCAGAACAGTTTACAGTCCTAAACTGGGAATATAATACAAATAGAATAGAATATGAAATATTTTTTCAGACAGAAAGGTTTGTTTTCTCAGAATACATGGGTTTTCAAAATAATACTTCCCAAAATACCTAGAAGTTCTGAAGAAAACATGCCAATCAAAAATGTCAATATTTATTGCAGATTTTATAACCTAGAAGAGTTTCTACATATGAAAAAAGATCCTTGGGATATTGCCTTCAAAACTGCTTGTTTTCAAGCAGAAGGGTGTAATTTGGTTAGCTTGCATGTCAGCAGTTCCTTCAAGCAGGCATGATAAAAACCCATAGGATACTTGAAGAAATCCTGCAAGGTAAGAATACAGGTATTTAGCAACTCGTCGAGAGGATTTTTTTTTCAGGTTTCTAGTGTAGGAAACAAGTAAACATTTTTGTTGTTGTTTGGACTTATTTCTGGTTTCTTTTGGTATGGAGAAAATATTTTGTGAAAGTTTATCTTGATCCCTAGAGCTAGCAAAACTCCTTTAAGACGCAGTGATATCTAGTCTTAGTTAGGCATCTAAGGATGTACCTGAAAAAAGCCGGTGCCAGATAAAATAACAAAATGCATGAGGTGTATCTCATTATGAGTTTTTCTTTTAAACTACAGTGACCTTTATTATTTACCAAACATGGACTTCTGGCAATCTCCTCTCTCTCCATCTCTGCACATCTCTGCCACTTGTATTACAGCAGCTCTGATTTTGAAAATTCCTATCCAACTGTGGCCTGATCTTTGAGGCACTGAAATGTTTGGACATTAATATTTTAGAATCACCTATTTTTTTCTCTTCTGAAAATATTTAGAAGCACCTCAGTCTTCACTTGATTCAACTGGAACCTAATTTGCATTTATCTTGTTTGTTTCTAAATACTAACTAGTAGATAGTGGAGATGTGCTCATCTTTACTGTCCATGGTCCAAATAATTTTAATAAAAGTATGTGCAGAGTAATAAGGAGAGAGACAACCACTTAAGGTGCTCTTGCCTCAGAGTTCTTATACTTCAGAACTGCTGAACATCTCTAGGTGTTGCTCCTGGGCACCAGAGCCATGCTGAGGCTGGGGGGAGTACTCTGACCACTGACCACTGGGACAGGTTGGCAGCATCACTAATCTCACATACGGGACACGTGAGAAGATACTGTCTGCGTGCTTTTGGAGCATTTAAAAGGTTCCTTGTTTGGTGCCCTGGCTTGTCTGACCCTCATGTGAAGATGCCTATACACTTCATGTATTATTGAGATGGTCCAATCCTATCATAGAAGTCTGGTTTCTGCTCTTGAAATAGGACTTAAAATTTTAGGGGCTAAAGCAGAGTCTACTGTCATCTAAAGTCTTTCTGAAGTTCCAGCAGGGATTTTATATTCTCTAAAGATCATTAGTTGTTTATTTGCGTACAAATGCTCTTGCACCTGAAGTTTTATTCATAGCTTAAGTGTAGGACTCAAAACCAAATTACTGTAATTCATTGTAAGTGAAGTAGCATTCTTCCTAAATTAGACAGTTAATCACTAACCTAATATATTCTGAAGGTGCATTTTAAAATAAATAATTAATTTATTGCCTCTTTTCATAAAATTGTGATGATATTTGGCCTTTTTCATGTGCCGGTTCAAATAATTTGACATCTATGATCCTCAAAGAATTCAAATAAGATGTGCCCTCTGAGTTACTCAGGTGACATAACAAGAACTTACTCATAAGCTAGAGGCACCACAGGAAGCAGCAATAGATAAGAACTCTGACAGCATGAGCTTCCACTAGTGTATCGGAGGGCAGGCTGGAAACCTTCAGTGGGAATTGCATGCCTAGGACTCCTCCTTTCTACTATTGTGTTCCTGTTGAATTCAGTGAGATTCATTCCTGTCATGAGGTAAACCATAAAGGGATGCAGGCAAGAGTGTCTAAGGTTGATGGAGCTCCTTGGATGAGTAAATTGGATGAGTAAAGACATGCAGTTGGAGCTGTTGGAACCTCAGCACTTCAGAAAAGAATCTCTTCTTTTGCTTCTACAGGCATGATTAGGCACTTACACATGTTCTTAAATCTCATCCTCAAGCATGCAATTCAAAAGTCTTAATCAGGAAAAGGGTGAAAAACAAGAAAGGAAATGTTAAGAGGAACCTAGGTTATCTAGTGAGTCTGTAAGACAGGAACAATAGTGAGAGAATTTACAACAGGTAAGCAGGAATCATAAACATGGGGAATGAGATGATAGTTCAGACCACAGCTTTTTTCCATACTGCTTAAAGGGGTGATCTAACAGTATCCCTAGAGAAAGGGTGTAGGTAATTATTTAGCTTCAAAGTGGAATAAAATTAAAGCTGTGATATATCTAAAGCTATCTTGTTTTATGTATCCACATACATCATTGTCTGCAAGGAAACATAGAAGCCAAAAGTGGGTTTTACTATCCTTGTAGGGCTGGGGAGAGGATGATTAAATGCCCTAGGCCAGATTTACTGGGCAAGTATTTGCATGAGAAGCAAGATGTACAAATACAAATACATGGCAAAACCCATGCCCTTTTACCATGAGGGTGGTCAGATACTGGCACAGGTGTCCATATACGTTGTGAAATCTGTGTCCTTGGAGTTTTTCAAAGCTTAGCAGACCTCAAGGAACCTGGCATAAATTTGATGAGAGCCATGCATTGGACAGGTTCAAGTAGATGACCTCTAGAAGTTCTTTCCAATCTAAAATATTCCATGAGTCTAGATGACCTTGGGCAATGAATACTTTATGATCTACCCCGTGAAATAAAAACCCATTGATAAGTTTGACCTGGTCAATACTCTAAGGACACGTAAGCATCTGTCACTGCTGATACCCTGCCCCTGCTGCAAAATCACAAACCTTACGTGCAGGGGGCAGAGGGTTGAAAGGATAGCAGTGGTATCCACCTTCGATGTAATAGCTCCTCCAATTGCCTCTCTAAAAAGGAGAGAGGAGCAGTGAGAATGACAGCAGAATGAGCAGAGGGAGGCATCATAGCACAGTCCCATGAGAGCATAACCCTGAAGAACAGCACAGGACCAGGTGCCTGCCCTGTCTACACCATGGGTCCCAACTCTCTGCAGCCTACTGACTTCCCATTCCTTTCTCCAGCCCTCCCTGCCATAGCAAACATCCTTCCTTTCCTCTTCTTTTTCTTTTCCTTGTGAGATGGTTTCAATTTGGCTGAAATTTTTGCAGCATGACTTTTCAGTATCAAGAGATTATGGGTGATGATTTGTTGGAAACCTTATTAGCCCCAAATAAAAATTTGCATTTAATTTTATTTTTTTACAAGGGACTAGTTGCTTTAACTGCCCTACCTAGTGGACCATTTAAAGAAAGCATTGAGTGCTCCTAGTTTGAATGTCATATTTTTGTTAACATTTCCCTGCTAGGGTGTTGAAATTTCTAGCCCTTTTTGAAAATCCTGATCAAACTTTACCTCTGGTTAATAGGACATTCCCATTAAACCTATTTATGTTGTTTTATTTAAAGAGGGGTCAAATCCTGCCTCTATTTTGTTATTCTACCTGAAGTTTTTTATTCTGAAGGGAGGTTCATTGGTTCCAATTAATGAGAAGAAGAAAACAACCAGCTCAAGTTGATGATACCATAAATGCTTGGAATGAAAATTAAACATTATTATTAGCAAGGGTTTAAAGTGTTGAAACTTAACCTTGTCATGTGGATCCCTACCACTTAACTTTAATGAGTAACCAGTAGCAGGAGAGTTTCCTATATCGTGTGTGCAGTAGCTGCTGAAGAGAGATATGACATATTATCTAGATTGGTTTATAGAAGCAGCTGTCCTATCACTGCAACAATGAGGGAAACCAGAAATTTAAGCCATTATCTTCTAAAAGGTTCACTATAAAACTATGGTTCTAAAATTGCTTTTATAGTGTAAAGATCATGTACATGGAAGCAAAACTCGTACATATTTCAAAAAGAAGTGATGGCCTAAGTGATAAACATGGGTGGTAAGTAAAACCAACAAGCTGCCTTTATAACTCAGTTGGAAATGTTTATCATAATTATTCTATCTTCTTTATGTTAGATTCTGACAGCAAACCTTGTTGTGTTTTTTTTTTCTTCTTCTTCTTTAAAATGTTTCACAGAGCATTTGGAGCAGAATGGAGAAATAGTTGAAAGCTTAGAGATGAGTGTTTTGGAAAATTTTGCAGAGCACACTGTCTGGGGCCATAAACACACGATTCAGTTGTAACCTAAAATATCTTATTGAAGCTGTTCTTTCCATTCACTGTCTCTTTCCATATTTAAATCCATACAGATAAGGACACCTCTCTGTTTCCAGAGTGAATCTGTACACTTGAGTAGCATAACGGCAGAGGCAGTTTCCTGCTGAAACAAATGGGCTTCAGAAAGTAATAAACATTTTATTGCTTATTTCTGCTCAACTGACAAGGAATTACTGACTTTATTTTCTAAAGCGGGGAGCATGTGAAATGCTGATGACAATTTTGGAAGACCAGTGTTGCTTTAGATCCCAAGTAATATTGATTAGGATATTATTCCCTGTTACAAAACAAACAGGTTTTCTTTCCCTCCTATGGTATGTGACAATATTTTTTGCACATTGCTTTTGAAGGCATTTTGGGTTCATACATCGCATTAGTTAGGAGTAATAATTTCCGCTGTGTAACCTTACCTTCTCTTGCATAATTATTTGCTACCCACTGAAGTGGCACATTCTCTTCCTAAACCACATCCTTGAAATCAAACAATGTGCTTTTTAAAAGGGAAAAAAATTACAGTAAAACACACATTGTGGAGATGCTCCACAACCATGAAGATACTAAACATTTAATTTCATTTAAGACATCCTAACCATCTGCTTTAGAAATCTGGAGCTGGTAAACTGAGAAGCTGTGGGGAGGGAAAGGAAAGAAAACCAGTGTCCCTAAATCTATCTGTATTTAACACCGTCCTCAGTGCTATGAAGCTGCTGGGTGAACACTCGCAACTGAATGCGGGGCCGAAAGTATCCTCCGCATCCTCCGCATCCTCTGCATCCTCTGCATCCTCCGCATCCTCCGCAACGCCCGGCCCCGGTGTCGCCCCGATCCGTCGGAGTCTGTCCCGGGGGCGGCCTCGGGGGCCCGGGGGTCTGCCGGGGGCCGGGACCGTCAGTAGCTCGGTGCCCTCAGCAGGTGGCAGTGGCGTCCCGCGGCGGGCCGGGTGCGCGGACCCCCTGCGCTCCCGCCCCGCGGAGCTCCGCGGCGCGGAGCGGCTGCAGCGGGGTCCGGGCAGCGGCAGCGCGGGCGGAGAGCAGGACGCGTCCTTCTTCCCGGCTCATCCCTGCCGGCAGCGTGGATGTCAAAATAAATGTGAAGTAATTCCTCAAAGGAATTACAAAGAAAAATTGATGCAATCAGAACCAAACTAAAAAACCCCAGCCCCCCAAAAATAACCCATCCACGAAAATCTCCACAAGCCCCACAGAACGAATCAAAAGTATGGCTCCTCTATCCATTCAGTCCTTTCACCACCATGTCTGTGACTGGATTTTATGTGTAAATGATGGTAAAAACATCATTGTAAAAAGCAGGGGTTTTAGTTAAATTTGGTCAACATGAATTTAATGCTGCTATGGTTAAATACTTCTGTGACTGCTTACACAATGATTTAAAAACATTGCTAGTCTTCAGCCACTCCCTGAAGGGAGAGGATACGTAAAGAAGTATCCATTTAAAAGTACGTTGAAACAATTACATTTCAGACAGGGAGGTCCTTCTTTATTTGAAGTTCCAAAATATTAATCATGTGAACGTGTTGAGTTTATAAAAGTATAATGAAAGGTGCCTGTGTTTGTTTTCTCTTTCTTTTTAATGTATTTCATATGGTTCTGCAATATCATTTTGTATGGTATCTTAAGTGTTTTAAAATAGTCTTAAGCTAAACCTCTCTTTTTTTCTTCTTTTTTTTTTTCTTTCTTTTAATAACTACCACTAGTGATTACATATTAAAAAGATTGGGCTTTGCAGGAACAATTGCTGAATGGAGTTTATTTAAGCAGTACTCATCTAAATAAGGGTAGTTGAGATGCTTATCCAGATTCTGTTCCCCACTGTGTCTGTGCTAGCTTCAGTGGAATGACATCAGTAATGAATACCATTCATTAATTTTTGGTTTTTTAGAGGTTTTCATAACATATGTGGTTCTCTAGTTAAGAGGGAATAAGGCAAGAGTAATGGAGTGTTGTATTCTGTAGGTTATATTTATTTGCTAGCACCTGTTTATAAATTATGAAAACACCTATTTTTATCTATTTGGCTCATTTGCATATACCGTCTGACAGTTTTCTGCTTATCTTCAGAAGCTCTATATCCTCTACTCAAAACTGTGGCATTTTTGGGCAGTCATCTGCTGGCAAGTAAATTTTTTCGAGTGGGACTCAATTTTTAAAAAGAAATGATAGGTCTTGTGATTTGGGGCTTCGGGCAACTAGGAAATTATGTATATCTTATGGGGGGAAAGAACAAGCTTTTCTTTATTGATAAGCACTTCAGAAGCCTACCTCTGGAATCCACAGAGGCATATTGATTGACAGTTCCTCTTCACCTGTCACTGATGATGATTCATATCAAGACAGAGGAGGAAGTGAGAGGGAAGCAGAGAAAGGAAGGAGGTGCAGTTTTGGTAGTTCTGTGTATCCCTCGGAGGTTCTGTGCATTCCACCAGAGAGGACCTGCTGATGTGGTGGTTTCCATGGCTGCACTGCTCTGTCTGCCTTCTGTAGCATTCAGTAACACCTAAGTTTCCTGTATTGTTCTAATGGTTTCCCACTGGAGAATATTTCCCGGCTTTTGCTTTTTTAAAGTCAGGTTCTATCCCTGGCTTTAAGTCTTCTCAAACTGAGTACTGCAATGTTTTTTCATTAAAATGTATGATATGATGGAAGAGGCTGGTACAAAGGTAGCAGAGTAGCAGAAATCTGACTGGTGTTAGGCTGTGGAAATGCAAATTCCTATGCATTTTCCATGTTACTCTTTGCAGCTGTCAAATTATTGCACTAGATCAGATGTTCGCAATTACTTAAAATGAAATCTGCAGCTTAAGGATTTCTTGAAAAACATGTAGCTGCAGGTAAACAAACTTAAATTGTGAATTTAATATTTATGTGCAGTCCTTCTGCCAGGATAATATAAGGAAGACTAAGCATATATATTTATTGTTACTTTAAATGTAGCCTTACCTTACAAACTTTTACCACTAGCATATATGAAATACATTCCTCCAAGATTTTGTTTTTCAGTTGTCTGTGTAACTGTGGGCACCTTTATTACTTACTCCAATCATCAGAATCTGCTTCTGCTTTGGGAGTAATATTTTTAAAAGATGGAGAAGGTCTGGAAGACTTTATCTCCCTAAGGATCATGGGGTTTGTGATTCCTAGTGTGATTATTTCAGTGTCTTGTCACAGAGCTCTGACAAAATGAAATGCTTAATAACAGATTTAATTTTTTTTACATAAAATAAATATTGCCATATCACTCCTGTGATTGCTACAAGTTGTAGCTCTATCATACTGAAATACCTTTAAATTGGTTTTATTCTTGATTTAAATTCTGAAAAGTTCTGTGACTGTATTTACAAGTGGTATGATGATATTGAATAGCAGTTGCTGGGGATTTTTTTCTTCTAATTTATATAGAGAGTTTCATGGCATTTGTTGATCCCTAAGTTGTGCTTCTTTTCTGCAGAAAAGAAGCTGCCAAATCTTCCACTTCCTACCCCTACCTTTTCTCAGTTACTCAGAGGGCACAAACTCTTTCTAAGGAGACAGAAAGGCAAAGATAACACCTTCAGGAGATATCTGGAAAGGAGCTGAACTGTGAGTGTCCCACCAAGTTCCTTGATTTTCAGTAGGTGTGTTACTCAAAGGGTTCATCATCTGCCATGTTGCCATTTAGTACATTTCTGTTCATTTTGTTCCAGAAAGCTTTGTCTGAGTAAAGTTGAGATTTGACACTCACTTCAGACATTTTATTCCCTCTTAGGGGCACGCAGAATGGGGCTTGACTAAGAATTCTCCCTATGACATGAGAGCATTGGGTTTGTGGCATGATCATCAGAGAGATTTGCCTGAAGGAAGCCTTTCTCTGCAGGATTTTTAAGAACAATTTAGGATGTAGGGTTTAAAAAATAAACAAGGGAAAGGTTTATACTGATATTAAATATTTTTTCTAGAGGCACTGTGAGTCTTCTGCCATTTTTTATCAGAAAAGCATTTGTCTGAGTTAGTAATTCAACATGCTGAGGAATAAAGTATTCAGGATTTCTATTTCAGCTTTGTTGAAAACTCTGCATTTTAAGTACTCTAGATAATTGCTCAATTGGAAGTTATGCAGGCAATACAGTGCATTGCAGGAGAGAACCCCAAAATGCACAGCTCCCCTTTCCTAAGCTAGTGGGGAACAGGACATAAAAGGAACTCAGGTCTTGGCCAGAATTCTGTTAGGGTCTCAGCTTTAAAATTAAAGATGAAACAATGTAAGAGGGAGAATTAATTGTGAGTTTAGGAAAAGGTAAGATCTTATGAGAAAACATCAAAATTAAGATTGTTTTCTGATTTAACTGCTGGTGATTTATCTTGGATGCCTTGTGTATGAATGACAGTGCAACAAACCCATTAGTTTGCTAGGAACTCAGTGTTTCTTATCAGCACAGCCTGCAGTCTCCCCGAGCAGATTTGGAGAAATTGCACAGCATGTCTATGCCTCAGTTTCCCAACTGTAAAACTGGAGCAATAATTTGTTACTTGAGGTGATGTTAAATGAGATCCCCCTCATTTATTGGCAGTTTGCTGCTATCATCCTTAAGGTGATTTAACAGCCCATGATTATATACATCTATTCTTCCTCCCTATTCAAGAACAACATAGTTTGCTTATCTCTTCAGTCATCTGCCACAGATGGAGAGGACTGTGCTCACAGCCAGGATAACTCTGAGACAAGAGGATGCTAGTTAGTGAGATGTTTCTTGTATTTGTCCGTGTGTAAAATACATCCATTTTAATATATGAGTAAGAGTAAAAAATTATTACCACAAGTAAATCAATTAAAAGTTGTTCTTATAACAAATATGCATTCCTAATGGAGCAGTTTGTAGTATGTTGGTATATTGCTGTAAAATAGTAACAAGCATCTCTTATTAAACACAATCAATCAAAATCTGACCCAGTCACCCCGTATATAATAAAAATTTAAAATGCCTTAAAAATTTTAATTATGTAGCAGTTGAGCAACATTAAAAAAAAAAATCAAACAAAAACCAGCCCTGAGTTGAAGCATACAAATAGAAATAGCAACATGAACAAGTGTGGTTTAAACCCATATCAAACCCAAGGCATGCTGCTGTTTTATTGCAAATATTAGTCTGAAGTACAATCTTCTGAGTGCATGCCCACTTAAGTGATATTCCTCTCTCCTCCAGGGGATGTTGAAATTCCTTTTCCCTCTCCACCAAACTAATTTATCTACTTATTGACTAGTTCAATGTGATATTTGAGAGACTGCAAGCACCTTGTTGATATTTGAACAAATCGAGCTTCCTCTGCCGCTTTGCTCTTCGTCCCTTTTCTCATCACTCGCATGGCACAATGGCTTAAGCTGCCTGGATTGAGCTGTAAGAGGCAAGGGGATCTGCCAATGCACTGTTTTGGGAAGGTAGGATAAAATCCCCAAGTATATTTCTAAGGGACTAATAAGGAATGCAGTAGATTGTGCCTCTGGCTCAGTGTAAGGCTAATGGGTTTTGGTGAGCAGCTGGCCCTCATATTTTACTGTGCCTCAGATGCTCAAAAACTTCCTTCTGCTTTGGCCAGTTCAAGTTATATATTAAATACAAATTCCTGTGAACAACAAGGGAATATTAGCTTTCAGCAAGTCAGTAGGAACTAGTGTGTGTGCAGCACCTCTGGCCATTTTACTAGCTGGGAATATGGACCTGAGGACTCGTTTTTGGCCATAGTTCATTGGCAGGTTACTGGCATACAAGGTTGTTATTATTAATACTGCGGAGAAATTACTGAGCAATTGCTTTTGTTCCAGACCACAAACCACACAGTATAGATAGTGTAACATAAAGTACACACTGCCTATATCTTAAAATATCTCTTTTCCATGTTTATTTTTCCAGTGTCTTGGTATTCTTTATTAAGTCAGTAGTTACATTTATGAGAGACAGGTGGATTTAGAGTTTTCCGAGCACAAACCTGCCAATCCAGTGGAATGCTTCTTCTTTTCCTCCCTGGAGATCTACTTCTAAATGTGGTCTGTGTAATTGCCTGTACTGTAGTTTGTTTGCATTGCTCTGGTAGAACTGCAGAGTACTAAAAATCAACATGGAATGAGTTGCATATAGGCACGGTTTGTAGCCTCTCCCCACATTTTCGCCAGTAAGGACTGGATGTCAAACTACCAAATATCAGAATTCAACTATGCAACTACAGTTACAGCATGTGGGGAATCTTTCCAATACCTGAGTGCTATTATTATAGTATCGCAGGACTACTATAAACAGCAAGTCATGTAAAAGTTTTTAATGGGTTCTCCTGATAGTCTTCTCTACAGTACTGTAAACTTCTTCTAAAGTGGAATTTATTTCCACCACTCAAAATTTAAAATAATAAAACAACCCAACCACCTCCCTCTCCAAAGGCCAAACAACCCCCCAAAAAAACACAAACAAAAAGATAGGCATTTCACTTACTACGTAGTTTTTTATTGTGCTCTATAAAGGTTACTTAAATTATTGATAAAAGATCTTATGTGCTTGTATTAGTATATATAAATACTGTCAGAACTTTGTTTACTTACCTAGTTTATTGGGAAAAATAGAAAAAAAGAAATAAATTGGCCATGTACTTTATAATGAGCAGAAATGAAGAAAAACATAGACATTATCTCAATTTGTTTTTATAGTTGGCTTTATATAACACATTTTAAATAACTTTGTTTTTCCTACTGGTAAGCTAATACTCAATCTGAGGATCAGCTATTCTGGGGACAAAACCAAGAAGAATCACATTACAAACTAGCACTGTGCAAGCCCTGATTTATCCCACCTCCCAGTCTTTATGGATTTTCAACAAATTCTGTGTATCTGCTTCATCTCTGAAGACAGAAGGGCACAGAGGTTTGCACAGCCATGGTTTGCTTTTGGAAACCCTGCCCTGGGTTCCGACATGTTCAGTACATCGGCAACTTCCATTTTTCCTGATCAGGAGCTTCATTTGGGCATGCAGACTTGCCTGAGCCATTCCCTTTCCTGTGAGAAATGTCCCAGTGGTAGCATTGCCTGTCATTCGTTCCCTCCAAGAGCCGTGCCAGTTATCCTGCCTCGGCATGTCATCCCCTCCCCTTGCCCATGCTCTGTGAATGTGAACAGCTGCCACAGCAAGAGGGACACCACGGCCTATCAATGTTTTAACACCTGGAGAATGTGCAAGTTTGCTTCTCTGAAGCCGATCCGGTCGCTGGCTGCCCAGAGCCCAAGCGGGCTTCGTTCCAAGGCGTCCAAGTCGGTACAGCCCTGGTCTGGTTGACCGATCTCTGGTCATTGCATCTGGCTCCAGTGAGCGCTGGCAGCCTTCAGGTGGATAGCGATCGTGTATAGCAGAGGCAAAGGAGAGAAGGAAGGACTCCAAGTAGCAGCAACACAGGACTTCATTCCCCGACCCCGAGAGGCCAGGAGAACTGAGCACCTCGAAAGCTGAGCTACGAAGAGCCCAGAACAGGGGTTGCACAGATGGATAAAGGAGGGCGGAGCGGGGCGGTACAGAGGGAGGGAACCAATAGGGAAACGATGAGGGATGACAGCCAACCAATAACACGGTCTCAGGGGAGGGTACAATTCAAATGGACCAATGGGGGGACTAACTGACAAGAACTTTCTAGCGGGTATTAACATATTCATAAGGGCTTCATGAATAAACATAGAGATTACATAATGTGGGGTGATCAGGGGAAAACCAATGGGAAAACTCGGGAGGCGGGAGCAACAGGGAGGAATCAATAACTTATCAAAAGACTTATGATGAACACAGAAACTGCCAGAATAGGGGGCGTGGCATCCCAGTGGGGGCGCCGCCTTCACGCCTGTCTCTTCCTCAGACCCGCCCTTAGACCCACTGTCAAGGGTGGGGAAATCCACCCACTGGATGCCCTCAAACACTTTCAGCCTGAAATCTTCAGGCTGGACCACCGCTACACTTCTCATTTTTAGATGCTGCACACAAGCCTATCCATTGCTGGCTGTAGATGTAGGTCTGGGAGGGTGAAACCACAACATCAAGCAGAACATATACACTCTCATTGTGTCATATTGTTGGCCGTGGTCTGTGTTGAACTGTGCTGATTCAGAAGTGCTTCCACAGAAGTATCCCTGAAAAGGTTTAGGATGAAGACATCAAGTGCATTCCCCAACTGTAGCAATCATGATGGTAAAAGTCTTAAAACTGTGCTCAGACCTGCTTTGCCACCAACTCTATCTTATTCTTCTTAGCTATTGCATAGGAGAGGCAAGGTCATGCCAGCAGTTGAGTAGGAAGCTTTTCATCTTCCTTCCTTCTGGCTGGCATCAGACCTTTTCCGGGCAGTACTATGTGCATGCAATCAGCTGAAGCTAGCTGAAAAACAAGATCAGACTTGGTGAAAGTTTGGACCACAACTTGCCATTACAGTGGCCAAGGGGCCAGGGGATCTGGATCTCTCTGGGAAGTCGGGTCCCTGACAAATCCACTGTACCACCTCTGAAAAACATAATCTCGCCTTCCCAAAGCCTAAGGTCTTTGTTTATTTTGCCTCCATTTTTAGAATAACATCCTCAAATTTCACCTATTTCTGCTTCCCTTTCTCTGCTGATGGAAGGATAACTTGGCAGAGAACCATGGACAACCACTCTGAGCTACCTAAGACTGATTTTGCACAAGCCAACAACCACTGCATGGTTAGCAGGAAATTTCGAAAGGTAGAAGCAAGACGTGAAACTTTCTCAGGCTTCAAAGCGTTAATTTTCTCCAGAAGAACATCTCCATCTCCTTGGCAGGGTGGATAAAAGTTGTTTGAAGAAAAGATAATGTAGTTCTTTTTTTCAGTTCCACTCTTCAAGAATTGCTAAATGGACCCACCAGAGAGAGTGTCTGCATTTCAAGGTGACACCCAAAAGCTGCTTGTCTTAAAGCTTTTGTGTCTGTTCGCATTTCAAGGGTAGATCTCAGAGTGTTATTAGAGGCCATTTAATCTGTAACTCTGGTAACATGTCTGCTTCATAATTTAAGGCAAAGCTAGAACTATATGGAGAATGAAAATCCTTCTAAAACCTTAGAGTTTTCTGGAAATATTTTGATCCCAGTTCTGGAAAACTTGAATATTAATGCGTTTGGTAAAAAGAAAAAGATGGATTAATTCTTTCCAATTTAGATTTTTCACACAGCTCACATATATCTGTGTGAAACACAAAAAACAAAGTAAAAAGCCAGTTCAAGGAAAATACCAGTAAGACTTTCATTCAAAGATGTCAAAATGAGCTATTTCGACATTGCCAGAGGCTTTCAACCTGGTTTTTCCTCACATAAATGAAATTTGAGTAAAAAAGACAAGACTTCACAAAGCATTTGAAGAGAGCTGCACTATTTTAATAAAAACGTGTTCTGCTAGTGGTTTGATTATCAACTGCAATCAGAATAATAGAAGGGTTTGTTTTTGTTAAAATAAAATAAACAAATGAAACTCTTAAGTAATTATAATACACAGCAGCACTCAGTTAACTGACAGAGAGTGTATAATAGCATCTACTTCAGAATTTAGTTCTCAAACAGTCATTTATGTCATCCATCAGTCACTGAATTCCCACATACAAAAGATAAACATTCCTGACATTCTTCAGTTCTAGCAAGTAGCAAACAAATATCTGAATTTTGAAAGTTTTTTTTAATAAGGAAAATTTTCTACTGTTGAGATTAGATATTTCACTGTACTTTTTTTTTAGTTGATTTCACTGGAATTTTGTATTTATTTATAGTAGCATATGTAGCTTATTCCACAGAATTTAATGGAACTATGACAGTTGCCTGCATATTTGAAGAACAGTGATTTTACTAAATGAAGGACATCAATGCACTTGCTGTAATAAGCAATTATGCCTCATAAACACTGGATTCCAATTAGAAAAGAACAAGTCCCTGGCAATAGCCACCTCCTTATACAATGAATTAAAAAGACAACTAATTGGGAAATGTGGTATCATATTCTATTAAATAAGTAATCTTCTTTATCTTAATAGACTTGTTATCATACCCAATTTTCAAATTTGATTCAGAGATGTAAAGGACATGAAGATCATTGGACCCACTTGCCCAGTTCTGGAAAACTTGTGTATTTTGAACGTAAAGAACCGAAAAATATGTCTATTTTTCCATGCCATGAAATATCTTGAATATATGACACCTCACTGATGTAACTGACATTAAACAGCAGATTAGGATAGTGTAATGATGGGGTTTTCATTGCATCAAAATATATTTTAATGATTAGTCTTATTATGCAACCTTTTTTACATATCTTAAGTTTCTTTCGATGAGAAACAAAATGATAAAATATACCAGAGCTCCACATTCAAATTCTGGAAACTCCTGTTTATAAGGACAGGCAGATATTAATATTATCATATTAATATAATTTCTCCACACAGTAAAAAAGTTCTTCAAATTGAACCCTAGTTTACCCATACAGCTAAACAAATGAAAAAGATTCAACACTGAACCAAATATTTCTGGGGAAAATATAGTCATCTGCTGAAACATTAATAAAAAGTAGGAAGACATTTAAACTTCTTTTTGTCAATCCCAGTGGGATTTTAACAGGTACTAAAGGGCACAGAAGAAATATCAGCATAGTTCTTCTACATCATGAGTGATCTTTCATGACTACTGAATTAAAAAAATGTTCACTGTCACATAGGTGTGATATCCAAATAAGACTAATTTACAAGTAGAAGAGCACTCCCTTAGAAATATTCTGAGATAGTCTCCGAGTTAGGCCGAAATATAAAAAAACTATATCTAATTTCACTACAAAAAAAATATAAGATGTGGGATAGCAAATTAAGATGAGGGAAACACCGTAATTTGTTTTGCAGTCTTCCCAGTTAATCTTCCTGCATATAAATATTAATTTCCAGTATTTTTTCATACTTCATTAATCTTTTGTTTTTCTGCAGCAGTGATGGTAATCTTTGTTGTGTCTGATGCCAAATTTATTTCAAAAAGCAGTGTAACTTTCTGTCAGTAATTCCCATCCAAATCCCTGTTGATGTTAAATCTGGCACCAGTTCTCCACAGCTTTTTTGCACTAAACAGTTACTAAATTCTGAAAATATTTAAATAATAGTGAAAGACGTGTTTATTAACTGTGGTGCCACTTCACCTTTCTAATTATTATCCATGTCTTTCTGCAAGCACACCAAGTGACTTGCTTGGAGGGTGACCAACCCTTCCACCCTCCAGCAGAAAAGCACTACTGCCGTCCACAAAGGATGGGAGGTTTTAGGCAGGGCTGTGGGCAGAACTCCCTGCCTTCACCACCTCTGAGTTTGTGGAAACTGTCGACACCACTTATTTTCAAGCCCAGAAGAAAGGGCAGCATTTACAGAAGCCCATCCTCCTCCTCCTCCTCCTCCTCCTCTCTTCTTGTCCCTGCCTCTCATTTTCCCCTATTTCTGTATTTAGAAAGAGGGCATCTCATTGCTGAGGAACCTGGTGACCCAGGAGTGGCTGAATACATGGATATATTCCCTGCTGTGATTGGGACAGGGAAATGCCATGGTGTGGACTCCTTCATTTAGGTCCTGACTGCCAGCCACACCATGCTGGAGGTGGGGTGTATAGTGGCTTGGGACCTGGCTTTGCACCAGGAGCTGACGGCTTTGTTTTCCCTTTCTGCAGAAGGAAAGAGAGAAAGGAAAAAGGTGTTGTGTCATCTGAGGGAGCCTCTCTGTCATCTCCAGCTGAGAACAGTGTCCTTTGCCTGTTGCCAGTGTGCTGCAAACTAGCACTAGAGATAAAGATTGCCAGAGAGGCAATTTACTGGCAGCATGTTGGGCCTTTAGTGAAATATCTCTGAGAACCAAATTCCCTAAAGTCCTTTGTCTACATGGACTGTTCCTGCTCTTTCCAGAACTTATGCTGTCTGGGGGGGTGGGGTTCTATGAAGCACCCTGAGCCTCCCAGGTCTTTATATTGAGAATGGCAATGATTTAATGAAGAGATGCAAATGAGTGGAAAGGCGTGAGGAGCACCAGAGAAAGAATGTGCATATCTGTGCATGACCTGCCATCACCTTGCAGATGTTCTGTGGCCTCCAGGAAGCAATGAGTTTGGGAAGGCTGCCCCTCTCCAGCTTCTGCTTAGAGGTTTGTGTGCCTGTTCCTGTGCACACTAGAGAATAAGCCACCCATCTAATAACAGTGGCATCTTACAGGTGCCTTGCCTGGGGATAGCATTTATCTACAAAATGTATTGGAAAAATGTCAGTTTGTGATGTATCACTCAACTTTTAAAATCACTGAACAATAATCAGCAGTGATTCAAAGGTTGGTTTTGACAGTTTTCTAGAATTATGCAATGCCTTTCACATCTCATATATGTATGTATGTGTATAGTAGATAGCTACTTTATATATAGTAGATACACCAGTATGATATACATTATATATTATCATTCACTGTATGTACACATTGTAATATACATAACACATGCACACACACATTAGCACTCTTGTTAAAAATATGTACAGCCTTTTATTTAGAAAGAATGGAGAGTATAATCAAATGTCAGACTCTGAAAAACCCACATGTCAAGGGAATGCCATGCAATTTGCCATCCCTGTTGTATGGCAGGTGGCTTTGAGGGGCTACCAGAGGAACCTCATGACAGTGAATAAAGCTGACTGTGCAACTTGTGAGTTTTCTTCCTGGGGGGGTTCAATTTGGAAATTTAATTGCTTACTTGAAGCACAGGGTCTCCAACACACCGTATTTCTGTGTTTGCTGTTCCAATTTCTTTTGCTCCCTATTCTGCATTGCAAATCTTTTGTTTAGAACAGGTAGTGAGGGCTACAGACAGCCCCTGTAGACATCAAGCCTGGCAGCAGACAAAGGCACTGTCTTCTACAGAAATAGCAGCCAGGTTAGAACTGACTTTTCTTCAAAGCTTTTCATGCTTCTCTTGAATTGGTTCCAGATGCCCAGCTAGCTCCAAATCAGGATGCAGAGACTTCCAACTGGAAAAACAAGCAGAAGAGGACACCCTCATAGTCTCACATTCCCAGTCAACCCTTTTATTAATTTCTTTTCTATTGATAAGCCACCTCCAACTGGGTGTAGCTTGTTCTGCCAGACAGAAGCCTGTGTGAATGTCTTAGGCATTGTCCTACCCTTGCTGCAGGGACAGGACTCCTGCATTTTCATCTCTTATGGAAAAAAAATGTGTACTGAATTTGTATTTTCCTTTTCAACCAAGAAAACATCTGGAATGCATTGCTTCAATCTGAAATTTTTCTTTAAACCCTTTATTTTAATGGATACTCAGAAAATATCAAATGTCAGTCTGTTTAATCACACAATGCATTTTACTGTTTCCTCTGGATTTTGAACACCTATTTTTTAGAGCTTACTTGGGCAAGGACAATTTTCCCTTTTTTATATCATGAAGGTATAGCTTCAGTTATTAATGACTGAAGACTGTGGTTGTCTTCATTAATGATGATTAAGCCCTTACTTCATGGACTATTTCAATACTTTTAGAACAAAGAAGTGCTCAGTATAGGAGCTCTTATTTTTCCTGAACTAAACAGCAAAACAGTAACCTGTTTCAAGAGGTGAGATTTCATCCAGGGTGGCAAAAGGGTACAATGTTCTGGTGCTAAGATATAAGAACATATTTCATGCTAAAATATTTATACTTTATAACTCAAATCATATTCTGGTCACTTCTTATGAAGAAGAACTAAAATTTTACTTAAAATAGGGAATTACAGTAAGGGATAGATTAATATATTTTGAGGGGGATGTGTTCTATCTGTAAAGAAATTACAGCTAGTACTTGCCAGAGTTTCCCTCCAGCTGCCATGGCAGCAAAAATGTCATCTACCCAAAAGGTGCCCGCATCAGCAGAAGTGGGAAACATTGCAGGACCCATAATACACAGAGCTCTGTAGCAGGATGACTACAGTAGATTGAGGAATCTAACCTTGCAATATTTACAGGGTACAGCATGATATAGATGACTTTTCTCTCTTCTTTGTTTTATTTTCCTTTTTTCCCCCACTGTACCTTCAAAGCATTTAGAAATAACTTATTGCTGGGAATTTTTTATGGTTTTTGCTTACACAAAATAAGTTTTCGCAGATTTTCTACCAGATCTCATAACATGATCTAAGTGGTTTCAAAATAAACCTACAATGTCTGCTCTGAAGGAAAAAGATTTACCTAAGGAAATTTGTTTGTGAGTCTTTAAAGTGTCCTCTGGATATTATTATTATTATACAACCTCTAGTAATTTTCTGTAAGGATATCAGATATTTCTCCCTCTTCTGTGTTCGAGGTGGTTATCAGACTTCAGACTGATAACTAAATTAGAAGACTTAAGTATTTTTGATAATTTTGGGGTAAAAATTGTTTGAATGTAATGCAAAGAAGAGACTTTAATTGAAGCCTTTTAAAATGTAAGTAAGTGCTGTTTAAAAAAGATAACAATATGACAGTTCTTTTAGAAGCTATAAAGATGAGATTACAGTCTTCAAAGTGTATCCAAATGTTTTCACCAAAATATTTTGCTGCTGTTTAAAATAAGTATCTAAAGCTAAAGCTGTGCTGCCACAACTGCTTGCTTGTTTTCCACTAAGAAACCCTCCACAGATTGAATTGGTAGAAGCTGATGTGAATTTCTTCTCCCAGGACTGTGGCTGAGTAAGGTATTAAATTTAGAGTGTTTAGAGTGTTTTTCCTGATTTAGGTGATAGTATAGGTCTTTTCATAGACTGAAATTGCAGATGAATTTGGCTGGCCATTTCATCCTGACATTTAGAAACACAAATTTGTGCTTAGAAGTTTTGCTGCCACTACAAAAATCTGAAGTAGGCAATCATCCCTCTTGGGATGGAGAAAAGCGTTATGATACCTATTTCTGAAGCCGCTTTAGGAGCTAAGTGTTGGTTTGTTACGTAACACATCGTACTTATATTGCACCCAGATCATCAAGTACAATAAATAATCATAAATTCTATTTATTATTGAGCATTGCCATTTCTCCTCGTACTTGTATGCATAGATACACTGTTTTCAGTAACTCTGGAAATTACTCTGAAAGACAATTCGGTACCTACAAGAGTACAGACACGAGCTGACAGAAAGCTGGCCTCACAGTGTAAAGAATTCAACTATCCCCAAACATCAGCAAATTAAGGACTTGATTTGTCCCGCAAGTAAGAGTGGACCATCCAAGCTACTTATTAAAACAAGAGTCTAAAACCAGTCTTACTTTTTTCTTATAATTTAGGGAGGGAACTTTGGATGTTTTTTGACAGAATTTTAATATTTCTCTTTCATCTTTGACTGTAACTCTCCTTTCTCCTGCCTTGCTCTTCAAACCCACATCATCCTGTCCTTCTTTCATCTACTTTTAAATACTACCATCTGACAGAAAAAAAATCCAGTAAAGGTTACAACAGAGTCACACATTAATGTGACCTTTGGGAACAATGCAAGATAAATCATTGCCTTTGTGCTATAGGCTGAGCTGTCAGAACCTCCTAAGTTCCTCAACACCAGTTGCAGGGGTGGCAATAAATGGTGATTGCCAGACTTCATGGGCACCCACGGGAAAGGGACTTCAGCTCTAGCCAAGGCCAGTGGTTTCAGCTGTTCAGCACCAACGGCTCTCACCCCAACCATGTCGTGAAGAAGCCTCTTTCCTACAACCCCTTCCCTTTCCCTCTGTGAAATAAATTGCACTCTCAGTGCATTAAGGATAATCAAGCCATCCAAGTCTGATTTTTACAAGTAATTTTATTAGCTGTGATTCAATGTTAGGAGACCATTCACATCGTTCCAGACAAAAAGTCCACAACACAGAAAAGACAAGAAAAATGCTTTTCAGAATTTGTTCTGCTGCATAAATGCCTATTGAAAAATATCTTTCCATTGCTACTTTTGTGATAACTTGACATTCCTGGGATGAGCTGCATATTGATAGATGGGGGTGATGTTTAAGAGCAGTTTCCAACATTCCCCTAGGAGAAAAATTAGCCTGTTAAAAATTATTTAGTCTGTTCACTTTTCTTAAAGCATTTGCTATGGAAATAGGATAAACTGGTTAGTTCTTCGGGGATAAAAGTGGGTTGCTGGGACATTATCTTCAGCATCTTAGTAATACCTTTATCTTTAAAACACATATCTGATATGTATCTAGTGAGATATGTCATTGGCTTACAACACCTAAAATGTGGATATATTTTAGAGCCTCCAAGTAGTTAACATGGTTCTGACCCTAACTATTCCCCATTTTAAGACACAATGCATAATGAAAATGTCCAGATGTGATCCTCTCCCATCTCGACCAGTTTTTCAAGTTGTGTCAAAATTCAAGTTTCGGTGAAAAGTGTTATTTGAAATTATTGAAATAGTCGTTGAGTTTTGACATATTAGCATACAGATCTTGGCAGGCCTAGCTAGGTATCCCTAGCCTCCTGAAGAGCAAAGCGTGCATGTGGTGAGTCTCTGCCTGCCCCACAAGATTTCCACCTCCTGTGTCTGGCACAGGCCCTGTCCTCAGCTCTCAGCAGAGCGGTGAGAACCCTGTAGCTGCGCCAAGGGCACTGTCATGCTCTGCTCAGCAGCATGGCAGTGAGCCACTGCTGGCCAGCCCTGCCCCATGTCATGTGGCCAGACCTCTTCCTTCCTGGATGTGCCAGTGAACCCCCAGCTCTGTTTTCCAGGGACAGTGCTGCTGCTGAGCTGCAGGAGAAGTGTGGGGACCCATGATGGCCAGGACCAAGGAGGACATGGAGCCTGCGAGTGCCATGCTCTGCTATGGCACCTTGCATGGTGGGCTCTGGGTGCAAGGCTTTTGTGGGGCTCTTTCATAGCCCACCTGGCTCCCAGCAAACAAATGCATATGAAAATCCACTTTGTTTGGAAAGAGGACAGCTGTGCAGTGTCTTTGGCACAGCTCTGGCTGAGGAGTGATTTCTTCCGACCCAAGCGTAACATATAAGGTAAATTGCATACTGTTTATGAAAATTAAAAATAAATGTAGAGCAACGTGCAGCCTCAGATACTGTGCCTCCAGCTGCCAGTTTGAATGGAGCCCTGGTGGCTATAATGCAAGCTTGGCACCTAGCTCACACGTAAACACCTACGTTTAACTACCTAACTTCAGGCATCTCAAACACACCTCCTTGAGGTGAAAATCAGCTCCCTGAACACAGACATTTTGTGTCATTGCAAGGGCCTCAAATTGCATTAGCAGCTTGTACTTAGGTATCATTTTCTGTGTCCAGTCCAAACTTTCAGAAACGAGGGGTGCAAATCCTTTCTTGTCCATCCCACCAGTCTCTTAGACAAACTGGAGTCTCTTTGAGTTCATCTTAAGTTTAAAATAAAGCACATGAATAAAATGGAAGAGGGATCACAGTCACTGAAAAGAATTCTAAAGATGAAGAAAATCAACACATGGTATCAGGAAAACCTCAAGTTTCATTTTTAGACATGAAAATAGACAAAATTCTGATAGAGAATAATGCCTTTGAGAATAAAGAACTTTTACAGCTTAAAACAAAAATTTCAACAAGACCTCAATGACAAATACACTGGGGAAGAAATTTATATTAAAGTCATAAATAAGAGTCTCTAACTGCTAGAAGTGACAGAAAAGAAAAAGCTCCAACTGCAAGGCTTTATAGTCAGAGTAGCTTTCTGTGCTTGGGGAATGCAGAATATTTTCAGTGTAAACAAAGAAAAATGGATTTAAATTCTGCGAAAAAGAATTCTTGGTGAGATACCTGACTCAAAATGATACGTGTCAAACATTGTCTTAAAATACAGATTAATGCAAGATATCTCACTGGTTTGAAATCATGCTGCAGTTAGTTTCTAGCTCCCCATCATCCGAGGCTGTCCTTCATCTATGTATACAACTTCAGTAATGGCAAAACCAAAAATTAAAAAAAAAAAAAAAAGGGGAAAAAAACAGAAAAGAAAAAAAAAAGGATCTTTTATAGTTGCTAAGAGAGAATACATACTGTGACTGAATCCAAGATTGGCAATGGGTATTATAGGCATTATTTTCCAGATCTACATGCTTATCTACCTGAGGCAGAGCCTAAATATTGCTGTAATTTTACTTTATACTTAAAATTCATCACACGTGGCATCCTTGTATCCCCTTTTCTGTTGGGATGCTCTAATTTACCACAGACAAGGATTTCATCCTCATTCTTTCTCTGAACTACTGTGAATTGACTTCTTCCAGGTAAGTGGAACAAGACCCAGAGGAAATATAAATATTTCCACCCTGCCCTGTGCAGTTGAGTATGATGGTCTCAGGTAGAAGTCATATTTGTCTCACAGATGTCAAATACCAGGGGTAATTACAGAGATGCTGAACTAGTGAGGATGATGACAACTAAGAGGTCTGCATCCACTATCTTGTCACAATTTTTGGAAGCCAAATCAGTCCAGTATTCTCCAGGAAGACTTGCTCAGCCCTAATGCACCCCACGCAGACGTTTAGTGGGGCGAGTTTTAAGAAGGCATCAGCTGTTCAGCACACTGGCTCCCAGGAACATGAGATATCTAATCCAGGATAAAGTTTTGAACAGTGGTTTTGAGGCTCTAAATTACGGACTCATTTGTAAAACCCCTTTGTGACTGCAGTTCCTGGACTCCTTTCTTAGAGGTAAAAAATAGATTCTGCATGAAACAGTATTTTTGTCTAAATGCAAAGTGCCAGATTCACAAGTGGTGTCAGCTGGCTCAGCTCCACTGCATATGAGGAGATTGAGCTTATCCAGCCAACAAGAGCACTCAGAAGTTTTGGGAGGGGAGAATGTCTCACCCTCTGGTCTTTGCATTAATTGGTATGGCAGTGATTTGAGATGTTTCCAAAGACCATGCCATGATCCTCAGAAAGGAGAAAAATCATTCCACAGAAGACGAAAATAGACAAAATAGTCAATCAAACCGCAAGAGTGCATTGTGCCAAGATGCTGTCCAAAGCTACAATTAAAGCAAACAGGGCTTTTTTAAACAGGCAGATGTTCAAACAATAGTACATTGAGAGGAGGCCATGGCAGCTCACAATCAGCCACTGACTCTATACCTATGACTTAGAAGAGTGGCTGATGTATGAAACAGAAACAGTTAATTTCCAAGAGAGATATGCAGAGAAAATCAAACACCCTCTAACGGAGGAAACCAAGTGCAGGCAGCCATTCCAGTGCGTAGGACATGGTATCTGGGAGCCATCTGTGCCCAGAGCTCCCAGCTGGCACTACCTACAGTGCAGCCCCGCAGTGCAGTGACAGCCCCAGACTGCATGTGCCAGGGAGTGCTCTGGCCTGAGAGACCTTGGAGAGCCCTGCAGTTGCTGAACATCACTCCCAAGGAAGCTGTGAGGGTGTTTGCAAAACATGAAATTCACGGTGGTAAAGGGTGTCAGGTTGGAAAGTTCTTTTTTAGTGGTTGGACTCATGGTAGGAAGGTTTTTCTCTACTGATAGGTGCTGTGGAGAGTTAGAGTAGCTCCTGCTCCTAGTGTTGTTCAATGACTGCTTTTCTGCAAAAGCCAGAGGAGGATTTTGGTCACAGTGCACATCTGCTGTATGAAAATGGTCTTTGTGGGTCAGTGTGAGAGAACTGACTGACATGTAAGCACACCTCTGAAGAAACGCTCCCAGCCTAAATAAGAAGAGTTGCTTTACTGAGGTCAAGGAAAAGCACCAATAAAAATTAAATATGGATGCCTTTAGGGTAAGAATGGAAGGACATAGCTTGTCCAAAGAAGCTTTGAATACCCCATCTTTTCCTTCCAGTACCTGGAGGGAACCTACAGGAAAAAAGGGGTAAAACTATTTACAAGAGCATTTAGTGACAGGACAAGGGACAATGGGTTCAAATTGGAAGAGAGTAGGTTTAGATTAAGATATTAGGAAAAAGCCTTTACGGTGAGAGTGGCGAGGGACTGGAACAGGTTGCCCACACTTGGCTGTTGTGGATGCCTCATCCTTGGAGGTGTTCAGGGCTAGGCTGGATGGGTCTCTGAGCACCCTGGTCAAGTTGAAGGTGTCCCTGACCATGGCAGGGGCTTGGAACTAGATGATCTTCAAAGTCCCCTTCCAACCCAAGCCATTCTATGGTTCTGTGATCATTAGATATGTTCAAGGTGACACTGGATGGAGTCTTGATCAACCTGATGTATTGTAAAATGTCCCCATCCATGGCAGGCGAGGTTGGACTAGATAACCTTTAAAGGTTCCTTCCAACCCAATTTTTCTTTAATTCCATATTTTTAAGCTTCACCATGATTTTGCAGCAGATCTTTTATTTGCTCCTCTGGTGTCAACTTTGTATATTTGTGTGTGTGAAAAAGCAAAAGGAATGATAGAAATATCTTTTCATTATCTCTTCCCAGTTTCTTTGTTTTGTGATGTGTTTACAGTCCATTTTACAGAGTATGCAAAACATGTTCATTTAATAGTAGTAGAGGAAAAGACCACATTAGGAATGTGCCGAACCCCTTGGTTTCATCCAACAGATGCATTCACTGGAGATGGTAGCGGAAGCTGCTGTGTCAGACGTGTTCCAAGATTCTGTTCAAAGGAGAAGGAAGTTCACATCTATCTTCTATGTACTCCACTTGAAAAATCCCAGCAATCCCCCAAAACTTCCTAAGTCTGAGGCAAGAAGATAGGGAAGTATGCTCTTTGATTCAGAACCACACAACAAGAAGAAGAATTGACAAACGTCCAGGCGAGTGCAATTCAGGGCAGAAAGAGGACCCTTCATTTAGATGTCAACTCCAAGATGCTATATATATACATTAAAACTCTCTTATCTAGAAACAAGGGAAGTATTTAGAGAAATGGTAAATATAAGGGATATTTTCCCTGTGCTTAGCGAATCAGGCTGTAATAAATTGGTATCTTTATAGAGACAAAACACTCATTCTGGTCTTTAAAAAAAAGAAGAGATTAAAAGGGTTGATGAGATTTCAGTTGTGAGTTGCTATGATGATAAATGCAAAACAAGTTTGTTCACTCATGGTTCTAAGAAAAGCATTGCACAATCCTTTACAATGGTGTGGTCAAAACTTAAAAACCCCAATAGAATAATCATCATAGGAATGAAGTAAAACCAAGCTTCCAATAAATGAAAATAACGAAAGTGGCTTTGGTCTCAGTCCATGAGTGAAAAACGTTTCATGTTTTTATTTATGGGAGGCCACTATTAGCTGACACTGACCATAAACCACACGTTGACAGTGCCAAAAGGGGTCTGGCAAACCATTCTGCTGCTGCTAAGAATAGAGCTTGTTTTTTTCAACTACAAATGTATGATTTGCAAATTGAACGCCAAGTGGGGAAAGAATTAGTGGTTGCAGACGCACTCAGAGCATTTTGACAGCACAGTGAAACTAAGTCAAGAGGTATGTTAAGTTCTGTGAATCTGATTAAAAATGTGGTCTGCTTTCAGGTGAAAATGAGGACTATTATTCCTGGCACTATTGTTAGGAACAAGATCCTACAAAAAATAGTCCTGGAGAATCAGAACAGTGTATTCCTAGACCTTATTGTAAGGCAAGGCTTTCAGTACCATTGAGATTTTATTTGAAGGCACCAAGATAATGATTACCAAGCTATTACAGAAAAAAGAAATGCTTCAAAGGATTGGTATAAGGATGATTTACAGAATCAAAAACCTGAGAGTAGGGCAAAACTTTAATATTGACCTGAAAAGAACAGTTGCTTTCATTAAGGCTGTTTGACTTACAAAAACCACAAAGAATATATATGCAGCAAGGTGTCTGAAAGAGCCAGTGCTTACAATATAAGAAGACATGGCCCATTAAGGAATTACAGGCAAATATAATTGTTTCTGATGAGGCTTTTTTAATAGTCATTCTGCCTTCTTTGAGACTACAATACTAGAGAGTAACCTTGGTTGAACAAATGATCATATACCTCTAATTTTGTGGAATATATTATTCCTGGTCTGACTACAGCATGCTTTTCAACAGACATGAGTTTGCAGTGAAATTTGACTTTTAAAATATAATTAACTAGCTCAAATTACCTCTAGCCTAAGTAGTTGGAATAAGTTAGTGACAAAAATTTTGATGAGATGGTTACTCAGGATAGGTACATATGATAAAGACACAGATGAAGCATCTTAATTTAACACCAAAACATGGCCACAAATGATTTGCTCTGAAGAAGGCAGCTGCAAGCAGGCCACAGATTCATCATGATGAGGTAGCAGAATCAAAGCACAGCAAAGCCAGAAAAAGTTGATGAAGCACTCCCTTAGAAAACTGGGGTATTGCTGGGAAAGCCACAGGTCTAGCAAAATTGAAAACTGCAGATAAATTTTAATGTAGAATGAATGTAAACACATGGAGAAAAACAACTCTAACAAGATATTATCTGCTGAAAGGCTTTACCTAGATCAGTTCTTACATCTCAGGAAATGGGTCATGGAAGAAATGTGGATTATTCCAGGAGGATGTCTGCTCAATAGATAAAACAAAACATTACACATTATTAGAAAAGGGAAAGAATAAAAAAAGGAAAAGATAAAAGAAAAAATGCAATGCTCCTGTCTGTCCATATCTTAACCATCACACACAGTGCTGTCTTCCCAGCCCATGGATAAGTCTAATAGAATAAACAGTGGAAGATGGCAAAGAGGAGCAGGACTATGAAACAGCTGCTTTATAAGTAGATAGATTAGAATGCTTTAGCACAGGAAAAAGACTTCTTAGGTGAATATTTTAAGAGTGCATGAAATCATAAGCATCATGGGGGACATGAAGAGCAAGTGATTATTCACACACAGGAATAAACAAATGAAGTTAAGCAGCAACTTTAAAATAAACAGAATGCAGTCAAAAACGTGTTGTGGAATGATTGCTACAGGATGTTATGGAATCCAGAAAGGTAAATTGGTTCAAATTGACTGATAAATGCATGGGTAAAAAGACCACTAAGAACCATAGAGACTCAGCTAAAAACACTGACAACTGCCAGGTTGCAGGAAGCTGGTGGAGGAAAGATGCAGCAAGGGTAGCATGACCTTATGATACCCTTTTCCAACCATCTGTTACTGAGAACACAGATGGGACTATGGACTCTGTATATACCTTACTTTAGCCTGAGCATAACTCCACACAAGTCCTGACTAGTGGTAGTGTTCAGGATCTATGCTGTAGAATATGTGGAGAAATACCCACAAAATCCATGAAGAGTCAAAAGACCACAAATAAGAGACTTCTGAGCATATTTTAAAAGGGGCACAGAAAGAAAGCGCTGTAATAAAAGCAAGCTCCAGTCATTTTGTTGTCAGTAGAGAGTTTATTGAAATGCCAGATTCAGAGAAAAAAAGTCACACAATCACAGAATCGCTGACCTGTTGAGGCTAGACAGCACCTCTGGAGATCATCTAGTCCCTGCTTACAGCAGCGTCAGCTACAGCCCATTGCCTGGGATTGTGTCCAGTTGGGTTTCGAACACCTTCACAGCACCCATGTGCTGCTGGCAAGGAGCCTGTCTAAACCGGGCAACTGGGGAGAGGCCCCTGGTGACTCTACAGCCCTCAGAGGCAGAATTCCAACCACCCTTAGAAGCTAAATCTGGTCCAAGGTCTCTGATCTGTCAGGGATACATGTTCCTGGGGAGCTGCGGCCCATGCCCTGCCGCATGTCACCACCACTACAGAGGACAAGGATTTCTGTTCTGAGCAGAGATACTGGCCCCCTCTGAATATCCTCCTTCAAAGCCTACTGTTTCTGGGAGTAGACTAATCAAATCAGAAAACCATCACTTATTTTTAGTTTTGTACTGGACTTGTGAGCAGAGTGTCAGCTTCTGGCAGCTCTCCTTCCCAGCAGATGTATGAGCTGCACTCTGTTCTCCAAAACAGCTGGAAATATAATTAAGTTAAGATGCTTGTCCCTGTGAAGATCCTCACAGATTAACAGAGAAAATTCAAGTCCTTTACAGTCTCTTTCTAAAGTATCATAGTCTCCCTAAGGTTCACAAGGGTTCACCTCTTTATTCAGAAGAGCACGAGGGCTCAGGACTCTCTGTTTAACAATGTTCTCAGGTGTCTAAGTATAGAAATACAAAATATACAGTTGTCCTAAAAATTTCTTATTTTGTCCTTCAATTTCCTACTTATAAAATAAGCATAATAAACTTCTAGCCCACCTGGTGTTTGAAGTCATGAAACTGTGAAAACAAATCACGTAACCTTAGTATTATAGCTTTGTTCAGTCTGAGCTGCTCAACGTAAATGGGTCAATTTCTAATTTGAAAATGTTTTGCAAGAACGTTTTTTTTGTTTGTTTTTCAAATCAGATATTAAACATACAGGACTATTCTATGCAATTTCGTGTAGTGCAAATTCCAATTCTCAAGCAAGTCTTACGGTCAGTACTACCAGGATTGATGATAATGAGAAAAACCTTCGCAGGAGACTAATTTCAAGAGTGTGCTGTAAAAAAAGAATGAGGGCACATGCTGAACAATCCAGGATAAAAATTTAATAAGTTCCTACTCTTTAAGTAAGATGCCATCCATCCTTTTCAGTAAATGAGGATGAAATCTTAAGAAAGAAGTGGCATTTGTTCAGGTAATTAGACACTCTCTGAAAGCACATGCCATATGCATATACAAGAGGAAACTAAAATAAGGTTGAGAATGAAACTTTAATTAAGTTTCCTGCAGTTAAATAAGAAAAATATTAAGGAGATTTTACAAACAGCCTTCTAGGACCTATGGCAAAGTCACCAAGAAGACAGAAACAGGCAGGATGAGAGAGAATGAACCTAAATTGCAACAGGACAGTGTTTAAAGTACATGGAAATAGAAATTTTAACAATATGAGGATGGTGCAGCAATGGAGCAGGTTTGTAGGGGACTGCACATTTTCAGGACCCATCTGGATAAAACCATGAGCAACTTGGTGTGACCTCCTAGCTGACCCCGCTACGAACAAGAGGTTGGATTAGAAACCTCCTAGAGTTTCTTCTCACATGGATTATCCTCTAACTCTGGGAATTTGTTTTTTTCTTCCATTAGACTGCTTGACTTTGTAATCTTATTATTCTTTATGCACAGGAGGATTGCAAAGGTAGCTATTTGTGATTCCTCCTCTAGCTAAACTTCTTTCAGTGAAAAATCTTCATCCACCAAAGGCCATCTGAAATAAATTGATCACTCCAATTTCTAAGTGCTCTTTTCAGATCCTGCCTGGCAATATAAAATAAATATTCATAGTGATCCCTGCAACTATGGATTGCAGGGGAATGACCCTTCCCACTGAGGTTTTCAAAGATGTCATATAGCACTATCAAAATGGATTATTTTCTTTCCAGGTTCTGCCTCTAAATTTGAACATGCAACACACTGTGCTGACTGTGGAGGAAATTAGAACCAGGTCAGTTATAGCTTCAACATTTTGTTCTATAAATCTACATAGATTTAGGATAGTCCAGTGACCTTAAAACATGGGTTATCTTATCACAATCTTCCCCTTGGCCCCATGGCAAGGTAGCACCCTCTAGCTTCACTAACAGTGAAAGGGCTAAAAGGATCAGAAAAAATAAATTACTGCAGAGGACTTATTGCTTAGGGAAGAAGAAAGCCATAATCTCCCCCTTCCGGTTTTTACTGTGAAAGAGACCTTGGGGCTGAAGGAGATGTCAAGACCAGGGTGTTCCCACAGAAACTGAGCTTGGAGAGATTTGTAAAGATGATCTGGGTAGAATTTATTCCCTCTCAACACTAACTTGGTAGATTTTTTTTCCCCAGTGAATATTAATTGGTGAATTTAGGATTTCAATCTGCCTGAATTTAAATTAAAAAATCAGTACACCTTTATTGAAAGGTTTTAATAATGTTCCCCAATCATACAAGGCCTCAAGAACCAAAGCTTTCCAGGACTTTTCAGGAATGTTTAAGATACTAGAGATGCAAATTAAATTCCATTTTCTGCTTGAGGGAATTGAAACCTGCACTCTTACTTTCTTGGTGTAAACACACCAAACATTTTTCCCTCATTCACACTGTGATATAAAGAATTTATTTTTATCCTTTTTTCTAATGGAATGCAAGAATATCAAGAGGGATTAGAGGGAAAGCTCAGACTAGAACCGTGCTACGAGGCTGGGGACTGGGGTGCTCTGGAAGGATATTGAGCATGTAGGAGAGGAAAGAATTCAACCAACATGGGTGAGAAATCTGATCCTTGAACCTGTGGAACTAATGCATGAATTTATCACATCATATTTTATGAAGCTAATGCTTTATTTCTTTGGCTTTTATTTCAAATACCTTCATGGTTTTGTTTGTGCCAAATTGGAACATTCTGTGTCAGAACATCAGTTTTTTGTTCTTGCCAAAGTAAGAACTTAGAACCTGGTTGGTTTCAATGATGTTTTTATTTCTCACTCCTTGTTATATTTCAGAACTGAAACAAACAAAAACAAACAAACAAACACACCAACAGTAATTCATGTAGAGCTCTACTGCAGGTTTGCAAGAGTTACTAGAGCCAGAGCTACAGAGTGCCTTTCAACCCTGGAATAAACAGGCACAGCTCCTGTTGGTTTTAAAGTTTATCCTGGTAACTATCCAAGGCTGCATTTAAGCCACGGAATAGAAAATCATAGAATAATAAAATCATAAATGTAACTGAAGACAAGGTAACAAAAGTTTTAGACAGCCATCAAGTAATGCACCTTTAATGATCCAGACACAATAAACCCAGTGTTTCTAAAAGTATCAAGGGTTCTTCTTGCCCTTGTCTGACTTCCAATGTATTTCTATGTCATATAAACCCTGGAAATAAAGGGAATGTTCCTTCTGCATGTATCCCTCACATCTCAGTTCGGATACATGCTGTACCTTAGGCTGTGTCAGGATCTACTGTGCTTCCCTCTGATCTATTCTTTCCTTTCAGTCTTTAATGTGCAAGATCCTCTCCTATTGCCATGGGGATAGCCATTAAGTCAGAAAACTGTTTACTTCATTTCAGGCACTTACATGGTAACAGTAGACTCAGGTTCATCCCAGTTTTTTACTCCCGGTAAGGATAAAAACAAATCCTTCATTTTAAAATATGCTTTGATTTCCAAGTTGTGCATTTGATTTTGTTTGCTTCCACCACCCTCTAACAATGATTCTCAGAAAAAATAATTTTTCTTTTTCAGTACCATAAATTTGAAAAAGAAAGATATATTCTCCTTTTTCCACTTCAGTTCTTTTCAAATTTTTACTAGATTTAAAAATCTCTTCAGACCTACCATAGCTACCAGACATGATCCCTTGCCAGATCAATCAGACTTACTGTGAAATAAAGTTTCCTGTCATATTAAGGTACAGCTGTCATATTAAACCCCAGTGCTGTAAACAAGCATTTGCTGGCAGCAGATCATAAACACAACTATAATCTATGTACCTCATTTTTCCACATGTCTGGCCAAGAAAGGTATCTCTCCATGACATCATTCCATCTCATCAATTTCCCTGTCTCCTCAGCCTTGCAAAGCTTTCATCCTCTTTTTTATTTCTTCTGCATTCACTTCTCTTGCATCCCCTTGAATAATTTCTCTGTGCCATTTTGGTTACTGAGAGTAGCCCAGTGGTGACTCATGGAAATGTCTGTAGACTCCTTGTCTATTTATTCTACCAGCCATATCCTGTTAATTGTCTGTCTCTCAACTGTTCTTGTAACTAGACACCTTCTGCTTTACTTTAAAAATGCTTTTCTTGCTTAGGATTTTCACTCGTGGATAGGCAACCATAGTGTTCATTTGGTGTTTCTCCTGCCTCTAGTTTTCTATGCTCTACTGACCATAAGAATGCTACCTCTTTGGCAGGTTAGTGGAATGGATCCACCTACCTTCTTCCTTCTCCAATGGAAACTGAATTGGCCTTTTCCTACACCGTGTATGAGTTGTTGGCCCTCTTCTCTTGTTTCAGGGACCCTAGTGCTGACAGAGGCCAAAGGGCTGCCCCTGTAACCCCTCTCTCATAATCACTGTATGGTGTCTTCTGTACACCCTGCAAATGGGTTTTCTTTGTCTGTACATCTTGTCTACCAAAGAAATTAAAATATTCCCCACTCATATATATTTACAATTGAGTGATTTTGTTCCTTTATCTGTAGAGAAAGGACAGAAGTAAAGGAGAAAAGAATGAAAAGACAGAGGAAAAGAAAAGAAAAGATCATTTCTGTGTATTTTCCTTCTTCTCCCATAACATTTTCTATTTTTTTTCTAGAGAATTGTTAACTAGAATGCCAATTGTGTAGATCTGAGGGGGAAAAGGCATGTATTCTGCACTTTCCTCTCTCTAAGGATACAGAGGCTATCATTAGAGATGGCATTCACCTTAATGCCATGTCTCAGTAACATTTAGTGTTTTTAGCATTTTTAGCATTTTTGCTACTAGTATTTTTAAATTGTAAATCAGACTACGATCAAGTATATTTTTTTCCCCATTCTATTAGCCTTGGCAGATACTTTCTTCCTATGTTGTCATCTGTGCTTTCAAAGAACTACAGACATTTCATCCTTGTGATGCAATTTTCTTCAGTCTTGAGGTTAACGTTCTACTGCACAAAGACTTTTGAATTTAAAATAACAAAGAAAGTTTCTAGGCCTTTCATGTATCAACTGCACCTGTCAGTCTGGGAGCACGGCTCCAAAGAAACAAGGAACCTGATACTTCCATCCCTCACAATCCTGCTTCAAAAACTATGTGCTCTGGTAAGGACTTCAGCATCAGTTAGGGTCTAGAGCACAGCCAGGGCTCACTGGAGCCAGCACAGCCAGTTCCTGTAGCCTTCCCTTCCAGTCCTCCTGCAAAGACAATCCCACTAAAATATGGCACCCTGTACAAAACAAAAGCTATTCTCACTTGCAGCTTTAGGCTCTGACAGCAAAGGTGTCCGAAAGGAAAACATTTGTTATGAGTGAAACACATGTCACCAGGGGCAAAGCAGGAACCCTCGAAGAAATCGTAATGTTTCGGTATTAGCACTGAGACTCTTTGGCAGTTTAAGAGTCTAAGATCTTTTCATCCTTCCAGGTAAACTGTCAGACACAATCACTTTTAGGCTCAAGAACTTCTATCCCACAAGCCTACTGTTTGTTAAATGCTCCAAAAGCTGTTAGTCTCGTTCAAAAATATTCAAGGCTGAAAATCATCATATTTTTCCCCATGAAGATTATAATAATATCAAAATACATTAGTATATGTTTTGATATACAAAAATTCAGATGGTAAGAAGACATGAAAGACACATCCATTTTGACTGAATTCACCATACACTAGAGAAAGTTTTCAGCATCAGGACTGTAAATTTCTTGTTACAAAACTGAGAAGTCAAAAGTATTTCTGACACAGAGCTCAGTGACAATAAAGTTTTAAGCCATTAGGCTTGGTATAAACTTTTGTGGAGTTTCTAAATGTCTTAAAATCAAAAAACTCATCTTCTAAAGTAACTTTTGACTTTTTGGGTAGGATTTACATAGTCTTATTTTTTGCCTAAACTGCTATTAAAATAAAGTGTTGCACCCAAATATCACTCTGTGAATTTTGAAAGGTGGTAAGGATGGATTTGACTCCACAAAAGCCAAGCAAGACCTAGAACTCAGGCCACCTACTACTAACATTTCTGTGTTTTCAATGATTTGCACCACAGTCCTATACCATAGACAGGAAGCACTACTCTTCCTCTTTTTAAAAGCTATGATCAGGTAGACACTATTAATTTTGCTTGTAATCCCTCCTGAGCAGGTGGATATAGCTGGCATTTTCTGAGCTTTTCTTCATAACTCTCTGAGGAAAAAGCAAAATAGAGGTATCTGTTGGCACAACTACACTTGCAGGAAGGAGAGCGTGAACCAAAGTCTTCCACAGAACATTTCTTGATATTTTGGTGTTTAAAGGATTAAGCTCTTGTGACCTCCCCACTTTAAAGAATTTCCTGTGCTCACGTAAGATGTTATTTTCCTTCCGTTGGGCTTTGTAGTAGATATGCAAGTCCTTGTCTAACTGAGGAATACTCGTTCTGTCTGGATTCAGCATCTGAGACACCAAGATAAATCAGTGCCAAATTTCTTACTGCTTCTTCATCAAAAGCCCAAACCAAGTAATAATGCAGGATGTACCTATTAAATGTCTGTCATTTTCTCAAAAAAGAATGGAGTGATATGTGCTTTTTCTATGCTCTTCTTCTTTTTGCTGGTTGTAGGGTTAAGTCTGGAAGAACAAGGGCAGAAATGGATCCTGGTCATTCCTAGCACCCTGAGCTGGCGCTGCAGAAAGACACCATATGCTACAGCTGTTAGACTCTGAAAATTCCAGGATGCTAGACATTTCTTTCCTTTTTTTTTTTTTTTTTTTTTTTTTTCAGTAAAATCAGTAAAGTGGGAAAATAACAGTAAAGTCCTCCTTTTCAGAGACACCCTCTGGCCAGTTAATAAATGATGCTGTCTGTGAAAATCTTACTTGTTCAATTTACATTCACTTGTCCGCCTGAAGACAACTTCTTTCCCTAGCCTGCATTTAGCATAGGAAAGTCTCCTACTGTTCTCCTACTGATCTTGCACTTCAGAAGCCAAAACACAGTATTGATGTCTACCTGTTTGATAGCAGAATGTGTGCAGGGAATGGGGGAAACAGGCTGCAAACAAACAAAAATACTCATTAAAATGTCTTGTAAACTAAGAGAACTATCCTTAGCCGAGTCTCAACACTAAGCATGCAGCAAAAGAGAAGAATGAAGAAATGGCATATTTTCTGGGTTGCAAAAAGAAAACTATTCACTGAAAGGGGGAAACACAAGTACAAGGATGCATACTGCCCTTTTTTATTATCTACATTGGATTATGGACTCCAGCTCAAGGCTAAGTGGACTGAGGGAGAGATAACCCTTCTCTATTTCAAGGTCGAGATGTAGTGTGGGCTGGTTCCACTGCAGCAGCCTGTGCCTCGGTCTCCCTGTCCAGGCAGACATCTGCTCTCCTCACAGACCCAAATCCCAAACTAAAATATACAAGACTGAAGGTACAGGTCAAACTTAAAGCCTGAAGGCATTGTTCTAAATTATTGCAAGCATGTGACAGGCACTACTGAAAAACACCATCCAGAAATACAAAACACCAACACTTTCTATCATTTATGTAAAACCAATTATTTTTTTCATGTGTCAGCTAAAGGATGATGTACACTTTCACTGCAAATGTCTCACAAATTTACTCAAAGACAAAAAATCCTGTGCTGTTTTCTGCACACCCAAGTTTAGAATAATGAATATAACGTGAGGAGAGGCCAAATAGTTTTCCACAAACACAAGTAAAGCAGTGCAAGGAAAAAAAAAAAAAAACAAACCAAAAAGCACAAAGTAGCTGCTTAATAAAAAAGACCACACACAGAAGAATAATTAAATGAACTAGCAAAATTGATCTTTTTTATATGATTTCATCATGAAAATCATCAGATTTAAATGTATGTCTTTGACATTACATTAGCAGATAATTACAAATATGGCTGAGAAATCTGGCAAATTACTTGCATAACTAAGGAAAAAACATTCAGTGATTTTGTGATCTTGTGAGCCAACCCATCATTGTTGTGAGTCCCAACTTCTCTCCCTGGTCTTCAGAGCCTGGCATTTCTGAAGGCTGGTCCTGCTAGTAAAGACTAAAGCAAAGAAGGTTTTCAATACCTTAGTCTTTTCCATGTCCCGTGTCACCAGGACAATTGCCCCTTTCAACAGATTCCCCATGCATTTTCTCTACTCTTCCTTTTGTCACCTATGTACTTATAAGAAACCCTTCTCTTGCCTTGGATATCCCACACCAGATACCACTCCAGCTGGGCTTTGGCGTTCTTAACCCCGTCCCTGCATGTTCAGACAGTGTTTCTATATTCCTTCTGGGCTACCTCTTCAAGCTTCCATTTCTATAAACTTCCTTTGTGTTTGAGTTTTGCCAGAAACTCCTTGTTTGTCCATGCATGTCTCCTCACACTTGCCTTCCTGCTTTGGTATAGACTGCCCTTGAGCTTGAAGGTGGTGATCCTTGAATATCAACCAGCTTTCTTGAACTTCTCTTTCCTCCTTATCTCATAGGATTCTTTCAAGCAGATCCCTGTAGAGGTCAAAGTTTGCTTTTTATTCTCGTTGAAACCCTCAAATGTCCTTATATCCTCCCATATGCCATTAGATTTGCACAGAAAGCAGACAAGACTAAAAAAGCAGAAGAGTGTCAAAGAGGTGTCCTAAGTTCATGTCCCTCTATTTAGGAACAAGATATCAAAATAAGGACATGTCATTAACATGACATCACATACATCAGATTTCACAGACTTTCACCTTATCTGTAATCAGCTGCCCTAGTATACACAGCAAAATTAATTCTAAATTCTTGACATGAAATGGCTGAGTAATTTAATGGTGGTATCATATATGCACCTGTAAGCATAATATGAATACATATCAATATGTATATATCAATATGATATACACACAACAATATCTGTACACACACAAGTATGAAAATGAAACCGTTTTAAAAATTGTAAGTTGTGGTAAACAAAAAAAAGAGTATATGCCATTTCTTTTTCTGTTTGGAGGTAGTATTTAGAACAAGATAAGTTTATACCAATTTACATTATTCTTCTAAAATTCCATGTCTAGCACTGGAAGAACAGATTGACAAAAACAGTAACTCACATTTTAAAATCAGAACCACCATACACAACAAAACCATAAAAAATAGCTCATACATAAAGTCTAGGCAGGACTGGCACATTTAAGTCTACTGAGAAACACTATGGAACGCTTTAGAATGGTCATTATGTTAAAAAAAAAAAGGAGTCTGATGAATAGAATAGAATAGAATAGAATAGAATAGAATAGAATAGAATAGAATAGAATAGAATAGAATAGAATAGAATAGATCCTTATGTAAATAAATGCATTTGGAAAAAATTTTCTAAAATAAATTTGTTCAGTTCTTTACTGAAATTCATGTTGAAAACATTGTACTCATTCACTAGCTAAAGCAGGAACTAGACACAGAAAATTGAAAATAATGTGCCTGTAGAGTCTAAATCACTCTCCATGCTGAAAATCAACTATTTTCTGCATCACTGTTGTTAATACCTAATAGGTGTCAAGAAGGGATTTCAAGGTATTTCTAAAGACAAAGCCTAAATGAAAGCTGAATTTTAGGACAGAATCAAAGAATGGTTGACTTTGGAAGGGATCTATGGATGTCATCTGGTCCAATCCCTTGCTCAAGCAGGGCCATCTAGAGCAGGTTTCCCAAGACAATGTCCAGATGGCATTTGAATACCTTCAAGGAAGGAGACTCCAAAATCTGGCTGGTCTACTTCATGTTCTCAGTTTGTGATTATGAGATGAATATAAAAGGTATTTGCAATGATAATCTAATGTGATGCACTCTTAAGCATGTTTTAATACACCCGAAAAAAGGAAGTTAGTAAGCCAAAGAAGACCATGTGACAAACTGAGATACTATAGGCAATAAAAGATCTATTACTAGAGCTGTCAGAGTGTATTTCTAGTAAGAGATGATTTCATATATGTATGGAATCACGGAGCAACTTAACAGAGCACGTTGGCAGAATGAGTCACAATAGGTGATAGACAACGAAAGCCCAATGTAACTGCAGGTATATGTCTGGCCCCATTTTTTGCAGTCACTGTATGCTGACAGCAGAGTTTTTACACCCCTACTGCCTAATAAAGCTAAGTCTTATGAGTCTCAAGAACAATCTGTGCAGTGGTGTACACTTGGATCTGAAGAGGACTTGTATCAAGGATTAAATCTCCCAAATATTTTGACCAGTGATTTAGAGATAATTCTGGTGAGCTGAGTGGCAAGTTCCTGTTGCATTACACAGTGGGTCCATCCTCAACAAGGACAGGGACTTGGCACCACCAGGAGCTCCTGCATTTGCCCCCAGCACAAAGATGTGGGAAGAGTGGGGACAAGTGCATGCATAAACCTGGCCTGCTAAGAGGATGCAAATGCTGAAAGGAGAGCTAGGGATCACAAAAATCCTGCTGGATCTTCCAGTTTGTGTGGTTATGCATTTTCCTCAGAATGGTTCGTTCTGTTTTCCCCCCCTTCTTAATGTATTGCAGATCCCAAGTTGTAACTGTCTATCATCCCTTCCTCGGTACTCCATTGGTTCATGTTGTCTGATTCCCCTTACCCTCTGTTCCCGTTGGTTCCTGAAATGTGTATCCTCCCCTGTTAGCTGTTTATTGGTCGAGCCTTGGACACGCGGGTTTTTGGAAGGGGTTTTAAGCATGCCCAGGGGGCTGCTCGGGCTCTTGCTCGGCTGCCTCTCTCTCCCTCCCCCTCTCGCTCTCTTGCCATCCCCTCCACCCCCCCCACCCTTTCCTTCTCCCCTTCCCCCCTATCCCTGCCCC
>VYXC01011441.1:0-19084 GCA_013397175.1 Platysteira castanea
GGGATAAAATGAGGATTTGGGAAGTAAAAGGGAAAGTCTGGGCAGCGCACGCGGCGCCCTGAGAGCGAGGAGCAGCCCCCATTCCTCTCCATCCTCATTTCTCACCTCCGAGCCCCGCACGTTATCATGGAGCAGCCCCAACCCTCTGCCATCATTAACTCGGAGCTATTCCAGGGTTTTTCCAAACTGCTCAATTTATTGTGCTAAAGAGCCGCTTCATTCAGCGTACATCCAGAGCTGCATACAGAAGTGCTGCGATACAATTCCAGTTACAAGAAGTAGTTATTCCATAACATACTGCCCATGTCACCGGCCCTGTCCGGGCACAGCCGGATACTTCGACTCCCCCGCGCATTCCAGGCGTTTATACGAGACTTTACATGAGATAAAGCTCCTTTACAGGACAAAGCTGTTTGTTCCCACCGTGTAACCCGGGCCCCACGCGTGGGAGCAGCCAGGGAACACCTGGACAGCCGGGAATCAGCTCCATTCCCTGATCCTCTCTCAAGCTGCACTCTCGGAACTCGGGCTTCTGGGAAGCGCCTCTCCATTGGTCTCTGGACCCGTCAATCATGCAGGAAACCCCGCCCTCCCCCGCCGACCGCAGGTGCTGTTCCCATCGCGGCCGCTGCCCCGGGCACATCCCCAAGGAAAATGAGGGATAAAATGAGGATTTGGGAAGTAAAAGGGAAAGTCTGGGNCTGAGGTGGGGGTCAAGTTCAGGATCTCTTCAAAGGAAGGGCCTTCGTCCTCCAGGGGTATCTCTGCCTCGAACATGCGCTGCAGCAGAGCATCCACTGTCCTGTATCCTGGGGGGACAAAAAAATTCCCAGTAAGCACCACATCTGCCCCTCTGGCTACCTTAAAGCTCCCTGTTTTAAAACAGGCAAGAAAATCCCCCAAATCATACTCCCTGCTGTTCCACTCCATCTGCTTTAAGTACTGTGAGCCCTTGTCAAGGATAAGGCCATAATTTGGGATTTTAAGCCCTTCTATTTCCACACAATGGATACCTGAGGTATCCTGAGCAAGAAAGCCAGGAGGAGGAGGAAAAGTCGAGCCAGAGGAAAGGAGGATACAGTCACCCTGTGATCCAAGGCAGCAGAAATGCAAAGTCCACAGAGGAAGGAGAAAGGAAAACAGGTGTCTTGGCACAGCAGGACCTCGGCCACCAGGGCAGTGTCTCCAGAGGGAGGTTAATGAAGACAGGGAACATAGAAGGGCCGAGGTGGGAGAGGAGAAGTTGCTACAGAAGTAAAAACAAACAGCAAACATCAAATGTCCACAGTTGTCCCAAAGTCTCCAGGTGGGTTTTAGCTGCCTTTATAGCTCCAAGGGAGCAGCAGGGCTTGGGAGCTTCCCCAGGACCAGCTGGGAACCTTGGGCCTGGGCACCCTGGAGTGTCACACTTACGTTTGGAAGCAATTTTGAACATCAGCCCTTTGCTCTGTGGCTTCGTTCCACCTTCCCCCTCGAGCTCGTGCTCTGTACTCTCCATGTTGTCAAGGAGCTGCTCATCCTGGAGCTCATCCCTGCACAGGAAGGGCCAGGAATTACCCTGGGAAGGGGGCACACCCTACCCTGGGAGCCCAGCAGTGAGGGGTTCTCTGTGGGACAGGACAAGCACCAGCCATGGGGTTATTTTCCAGCACCTTTCCTGTCCTCCAGGCTGGAAAAGCCACGGGAGGCAGCAAAGCCAACACCAGTGGCCTTCTACCAGCACCCAAACCAGCAGAGGAGCCAGAACTTCACGACAGGGAGAGGAATCTCCATTTTTAAGGAAGATGAGCCATAACTGTGTCACAAGGAAGGGGAATCTGAGCTCACACCTCAACACAGAGGGTGGTTTTCCCTCATCAGTGGTGCCAAATTGGCCACATCCAGCATGGGTTCATCTGGGGGCTTACTCTTGAACTCCCATTCCCAGCTCCTGGATTTTCTGCTCGATGGCAGTTTCCACTTCACTCTTCTCCAGGGAATATTCCACAAAGAAAGCTTCCAAGATGAACGACACAAAGATACTGAAAGAAACGGTGAGCAGAATTAAGGCAGCACTTCCTCACTGGCACTCACTGTCTCAGTATTCCCAGGCTCATTTCCCAGTGCTCCAACCCCTCCCGGTCAGAGCAGCACCCAGCAGGGACAAGAATGCAGCAGATCCCTCTAAACACATCCCACCAGTCTCCCACGGGTGAGCCCAGGCCCACCAGCAGTGCCCTGGCAGGGGCAGATCCCCTTTCCCATCTAAAGGGGATGAAATCACCCCAAAAAACTTACTTGACAATGATGATCACCATCACAATGTGGAATGCAATGAAGTAGAGCTTGGCAGGCTGAACTGTCACATTGGCAAATCCATTGGCAAAGAGTGGAGTGGGAATTAAGGGAAAAGAGGGAAGGAGGAGCTGAGGGAGGAAGCAGGAACCCAACAAAACCCTCTGAGGGACCATCTCTGCTGCCCCTCCATGTGCAGTGCCAGGGAAGAGCAGAGTCTGGGAAGAGCAGTGGAGCAGAGAACCACCCAGTCTCCCACAAGGACCATCAAGGCCAATTCCTAAGGATCCAGCTGGGAATGTGCACCACAAAGGATATCGTGCCACTGGTTGACCACGGTGAGCTCCATGAGGACGATGAAGGATGAGGCAAAGTCGTTGAAGTTGTTCTTGCAGTACTTCCCACGGGCAAACAGGGAATTCTTGAGAGCTGGATTCCCACATTCCAGGGCGTGAGGAGCGTTGGAGTTGGCAGGGAAGTACTGGATTTTCCCGTGGAATAACTCCATGCCAATGATAGCAAACACACAATACACAACCTGGGAAGAGAAACCCCATCACCTGCTTCTCCAGCAAGCTGGAAGCCCCAGGGCAAGCTTAGCACCCCAGCAGGTTTTCCAGTTTCCACAGGCACAGCAAGGGGCTAGAGGGCAGCACAGACTCCAAAAGCCCCAAGGCACCCAAGAGCAATCACCAGGCAGGAATAATTAGCCAAGAACTACAAATACACGGAAAGGAAACATTCCCAAATCGTAACAGGGGTCAATTTTAGGAAATCATGTGAGAACCGGGTTTCTCATTCAGGCTCTTGCCCAAACCATGATTTGATTCCTTATGATACAAAGCCCAGACTGCCAGAACACCCCATGGATCCCAGGAGGATATCCTGATCCAGCAAAAAGCAGGAATGCAGCCCCTCTGCACCTTTTGCTTGCGCAATGGCCATGAATCAAACAGACACTTACAATTCCAAGGGCCTGCCATCCAGAGAATTGCATTTATCCCCTTGGAAACAGCATGAGTGTGAGATTTCAGACACATTCCTGTGAAACTGGAGTGCTCTGAGCCAAGACACCAGGATTTCTTACCAGTGTGAGTCCACCAAAAGTCAGCATGGTCGGGACGATGTTTATCAGGGTGTTCATGATGACCCGGAACCTACAGAGAACCCACACCTGTTATTGTCACACCCTGGCCACCACATGCTCCCACATCCCCAAAAGAAGCCTCCAGAGAGGCTGCAGCCACTGGGCTCATCCCAGGCAGGCTGGGACAAGGTCTTGGGATGCTTTGTGGGGTGGCCATGGTCAGTGCTGAGCACTCAGGGCAGTGCCTCTGGCACAGATTAACCCCTCCCCAAAATCCATCTCCCATCCCACTCTCTTCCTCACCTCTGAATGCTGTCAACAACCCGGATCAGCCTGAGGACTCTTAGGATGAACACGATGTCCAGGATCTGCTGGCTGTTGTACCTCATGGCTGAGAAAAGAACAGTTATTTTTATCATGAAAATAAAGCTGGAAAGTGTTAAGATACAGTTTGTTTGTTACTATTATGTCCTTGTTAAACACTATAACAGGGAGCTAAAAAAAAAAAAAAAANAAAAAGAAAAGAAAAAAAAGAGGAAGACTGGGTTAGTTCTTAGAAACCCTCCAGAAATTCCTTGTCTGGTCACAAAGCACCTGAGGTGCTGGCAGGAGGCTGGAAAGGACACCAAGATTCCCAAGGCATGCAGGCTGCTCAAGCTGCACTTACTGGACTTGAGGGTGGCATTGAGAATCGTTGCAGTCAGGGCAGCAAAGATGATGAGAGTATCAAACCTGGCACGAGGGAAGGCACTGCTGTTAGATTTTGGGGGACAGGAGCAGGGTTTGAACAAGGAGTGACCCCCGCTCCTCACATCAGAGCCAGGCAGCCCTGGGGCAGCTCAGACTATGGGCACGTGGGAGAGTTTTGTCACAACATCCTCTGATTCATCTTAAACACACCCTGGCACAGGAGTTGGGAGCCTTTCAGTCCTTGAGGAGCCGGGCACAGCACTCACCCCACTCCACACAAACTTCCAGCCCACTCACCAGTTCCAGAACTGGGTTTTGCCAAAGAACTCCCTGGGTTCATAAGTGTAGACCTTCAGGAGGATCTCGAGGATGTACAGAGCAAGGAACACCCACTCTGCATAGGAAACGTAGGGGCTTTCCTCATCCAGAGCAATGAAGATGGCATTTATCAGGATGATGGCATCGTAAGTCCAAACAAAAGCCCTGCAAGAACAAAGAGGTGAGAGCTTGTCACTCCCAAGAAGGTCAAAGTCACACAGTTAATTCCGAAGCATTTTGCCTCCTCTCTCAGAAGTTCTTTACCCACCAGTTCTCCCCAAACCTGAGAGTTTGGGGGAGTCACTGCAGAGTTTAGTTTTGCTCTTGAAGTCCAACACAGAATTTGGCTAACAGGTCCAGGGAAGTAATCTTTCCCCATCTACTCAGTACTGGTGAGGCCACATTTGGAGTCAGCTGGGCTCCCCAGTACAAGAGAGACCTGAACACATCAGAAACAGTAGAAGGACAGGACAGTGACTCAGGACACTTTGAGAGAGCCAAGGTTGTCCAGCCTGACAGGGAAAAGGGTCAGGAGCAGCTCCTGTGCATAAATACCTGATGGGAAGGTGCAGGGAAGATGGAGCCAGACTCTTCTCAGTGGTGTCCAATGAAGCACAAGAGGCAAGGGGCACAAGTTGAAATACAGGAACTTCCATTTAGACAAAAAAGTTTGGTTGTTGTTTTGTTTTGTTTTGTTTTTAACTGGGGGTGATTAAGCACTGGAATGGGTTGCGAGGAGGTTCTGGACCCTCCTTCCTTGAGGATACTCTGGACCCAGCTAGGATAGCCCTCAGTAATCTACCCTGGCTAACCTTGCTTGGAGCAGGGGGGTTCCACTAGCCCATCCCTAGATGTCCCTTACAACTTCAGCAGTTTTGGGATTCTGGGAAGGCTCAGATGTGAAACAGAGCTCTAAAGAACTCCAGAACTCTCAGAGCTGGTGAGGCAGCGGGACATAGCTCTGCAGCAGAGACTGCTGAGGTAAGAGCAGCTCTAAGTGCAGCACTTAGGTCCTTCAAGGCAGGACACAAAGCACAGCCTGCTGTCAGCAAAACCCAGCTCAGCCACTGGGCCTGGCCAAGGCGAGGCCTCGCCCACAGCCACAGCTGGTTCCTCCACACCACCAAGGCAGGCCAGGAGCAGCAGCAGAGCCCCTGAGGGTGGCCTGGCCAGTCTGTCCTCCCCAGCAGCACGCCCAGGGGAGCCCTGGGCCCTGTCAGAGCTCACCTGTGCCTCACGACGCTGCGCAGGAGCCGGCTGGGCGCGGATCCGTACAGGGCTGGCACCCAGCGGGCCAGAGGGTGCCTGCGGATCTTCAGCGTCACCACCTGGATGTTGAGCAGGTCTGCCAGCTGCAGGAAGGACTTCTTGTCTGTGGCAGAGTGTCATGTGTCAGCCTGATCCCATGGCAAATAAAGAGTGTCTGCTAAATGCAAATCCCAGCCCACGGGAGCGGCAGCAATCTGGGCTCGGTATGTGTTCCCAGCAAAGCCCATCCCAGAGTGGTATCCACCACAACAGGCTGAACTTGGAATTCAAGCAGCTTCTCTGCCTCATTCCTGGGGAATTGTCTCGAGCCATGGGCCAACAACCACCACAGCACAATTCAGAAAGAGCAGGCTGACCCATCTCTCCCAGTATTCCTGCTCCAGAGGACTGTGTGGGGAGCCACATTGCTCGGAGGCATCTGATAACAAGGGAGGCTTTCCACATCCTCTGCTGAGGACAGGAGGTCCCACACACTATGGAGAGCTTGGCCTGATGTCAGATGGCCCTGAAGGGCCACCCACAGTGTGTGGGACATGGGCTACAGCACAGGCAGCAAGAACAGCCTCTCAGGACTCCAGGAATCTGGAGGGAAACAGGAAGAGAATGGCCTCGAGGTGTCCAGGGAATGACTGGATGTGGCACTCAGTGCTCTGAACATGCTGATAAGGTGGGGATTGGTCACAGGTTGGACTTGATCATGAGGTCTTTTCCCACCTCAATGATTCTGTGATTCTGAGTCCTTTCAGGGCCATTACAGATCAAAAATCCCAGCGCCAAACCCCTCCTAGCCCCTGGATCCTCCCCAGTCCCCACTGCTCACCTACAAATCCTTTCTGCTCATCATCTGAGATGCGGAGCAGCAGCTCCCGGTGAGAATTGCTGGTGTCAGGAGCCACCAGCTTGACCAGCTGCTTCCACCGGGCCTCCCGAACCACGAATTGCTCTCCCTCCTCCTCCTTCAGGAGGTTGAAGGCCTCGATCATCTTGCGGCGCTTCATGTAGGCGAGTTTACGGATCTCGTTCTAGAGAGAGCGTCGGGAGTCAGGCAGCTCCAGGCACCCTTCCCCCTTTTTTTAACAAATAAACTCATTTTCACAGCACAGAGATGCAAGAAGAGACCCGGGGGAAGGACACTGGAGCACAGTTAGTGTGGGGGGGTGAGAAATGGTGTTTAACAGGCAGCTGTGGACTCTCCACGCAGAGCTCTGGAAGGATAAACAGATTGCTGGATGCTGGGACAACACTGAAAAACCGGAAGGAAAGACAAAGGGTAGTGTCAGACAGGAAGGAGGTGACAGATCATGGGATCTGCATGGCCACAGAAGCAAAGAGGATGTGTCCACACATGCTTCCCATCCACACATGAATCCTGCTGAGAGCAGGGGTGGAGATCCTCTTTCTGCACGTGACTGCAAGCAGGAGAAGACCCAGCTTCCTCAGAAAGATCCCCTCATACAAGCAACCAGGAATTGCCAGCTCTCCCTCTTTGATCACAAGTCCCAAACTGCCCCTACCCAGTTTGGGTAAAACAAAAATTCTGATTTACTCAGACCTCCCATTTCCAGTTCCTTTACTCTAAGAGCACATGCAAAGATGCTGTGCAAAAACAGTTCCCTGCACAGAGACAGCAATGCTGAGCTAGGACTAAGTCTCCATGATAATGCAGAAAGTGCTGCTTATCTGCTGGAAACACCATAGAATACGTAATTCAAGCCAACAGCAGAACTCCCAACAACCCCACAAAATGAAAGGTGGGTCTGTGCTTGTTGTTTGCGGAGCACCAAAGGCCAGAAGCTGTTCTCCCTTCTCAAAGCTTTTCAAGGGAAAGCCTGAGGTTCCTTACAGAGAACAGCAGGAATCCACTGGCCACAAGCCCCTCCAGGCATTACCTTCAGGTGTTTTTTGTAGTTGTTGTAGACCACAGCCAGGAAGAGAGACATGAAGATGTAAGTGTTGACGATGACGAAGGCGATGAAGAACAAGGCGTACCAGGAGCTGAAGTCAAATGCTGGCATCCTAGAGAAGGGGAGAGGGATTGCTGCTTGCCAGACTGACAAACAGGGAAAGGGAATCCATGAGAAAACAGACTCCCAGATGGATTTCCAAGTGCTGTTTTGGACAGCCAGATCAAACTTATCAGGTAATACCCAAGCTAAAAACTGCATTAACCCAGCTGGGGAACACTTCCCTTCTGCTGGGTTTTCATCCTGGTTTGTCAGGCCCTGACCGAAGGGGTGCAGCAGACAGCACAGAGATGAAATCTCTGCCACTGTGGCCAAATTTAAGAGCAGACATGAGGTGATGCCTCAGCCATATGACAGGTTTTTGGCCTCAGACCCTTGCTGCACCCAGATCTGCTTTTTCACTTGCTCTGGGAGGATGAGCAGTATTTTATTTCTCTGTTTAAATTCCCAGGGTCCCTGTACCATCCCAGTCCCATCCCAGTCATGCTCAAGATATTTCCAGCACATAGATGATCAAGCCATTCCCCCCATCCTACTCTTGACAGCACCTTCCCAGCACAAACAGAAATGAGAACCTAGAACAGATGGGGGTGAAAAGCCCAACACCCACAGAATTTTAACTCTGCTGTGCAAATTAGAGGCTTCACAGAGAGCCCTGGGAACACTGAGAGAAAGAGATCTGATCATCCCCACATGACATCCATACATGACATCCGGGCTGTTTGCTGTCGTCACCAGCACGTAGAGGTCAAACACAATCTCCAGGTAGTTTCTGAAGTAGGGCAAGCCTTCTGCTGTCTGGAGGTTCCTAGGAGGAAGAGGACAGCCTGAAGTTGGGCACTGGGATCACACATCCCACCACAGGAGCTGCACCTATCAGCAGTGCTTGCATTCCCTAAGAATTATTGGGAGTTGCCAGACTCCCTCCTGCCCGAAGTATCCCAGGAGCAAAGGAAGTATCCACACCTCTCTCCAAACAGCTTCAAGGCCATGAGGGAGAACATGAGGAGGCTGAACATGAAGAGCAGGAAGACGTAGGTGATCTCTGGCAGCGTGTTGCGGATGCTGCGGAAAGCCCTCCGGATCTGCCAGGGACAAGGGAAGTGTTCAGAGGCAACATGGAACCTGTTTTTCCCCTCACAATCCCATCTGGATCAAACCCCTAAACTGGGGTGCAAGAGGCCCAGGCCTTTCCTCCTTGTTCTCCAGGAGGAATCCTAGAAGGAAAGACCCCAGCTACAGGTCACAGTGAACTCAAGAGCCAAGGGACAGAGGGCCCCAGGGCATTGCTGAGACGTTCTTGCTGCAGGGAACCAGTCAGGGACAGAAATCCATCACTCCAGGCCACAAAAAACATGCTCTGAGCCCAAATGTTGAACTGCTCCCTCCCCAAGGCCTCCACACCACAGTTTATTCATTTGTACGTCAGGACCACACCAGTCTTGGGCAGCAGGACAAAGATCTCCCCATAATGAGAAGAATCAGAGTCCAAATCTGGACTATACATTTGAGAACAGCGTGACACTTGGTTACCCAGGAGACTTCCAGAAATCAGTAACCTGCTCCCTGACTCAGGGAGAAACACGGATTTTTTTCTGTGGTGCAGTGTAAATCCACCCTTTTGTCCACCTCAAATTATTGCTTCAGGCCACTTCTGAAACAAACCTTCTCTCACAGGACCCTAAATTCTGCCATAAAACCTTTTTGCTAAATCCCCTGGATCGTGGAAAGCAGCAGGCTGTCCAAAAAGACAGCACCAAGCACACCCCACCATACCTTTTCCTTACCTGGCGACTCTCTGCAAAGTTGATGAGGAAGATGGGCCTCACAATCCTCGACCATCGGATGCTCCTCACATTGTACAGCCTGAGGACCCCATATATGGCCAGGTCTGTCAGGGATAACTGTAGGAAAAAGAAGGAGAACTCCCAGAAATAATGCTGGAATGTGTCTAGATAGTGAACAGTGTTTGTTGATACAGGAGAGGTGCACACACGACAGGTTTGTGAGAGCTGCTTGGCTTGGCCATGGCTTGTGTCAGGGCTGGGATCCTCAGAAAGAAACAGGAGGGGGAAAAAACCCACCTCCCCTGGGCCCAACTCACCAGGATTGCCACCATGATGCAGATGTTCTTGGTGTCCTTCCAGAACACGTTGTGCAGGGTGACTTTGGCAAAGTGTGTCAGCCGGCCGAGGAACACCAGAAGGCACAACACCTCCAGCACTGACGTGGCCTGCAGAGAGAGCAGGGCTCAGCCAGCACAACCAGGAGCAGCAATATTCCTTGTTGCATGACAAAAAACAGGCAGAGCAATAGTCTGAGGCTTCCTTTTGTGGAATTGCCTGCCACGGGCAGGTTAAAGCCAGCAAGTCGGTGTTTGCTCAGGATTCAAGGAGCACATCTTTCACAATCACACTGGTGCAGGACAAATAAAGGCTGCAGAAAAGTCTGGCCTAAAGTAAAACTTGGCTTCTGCTTTCACGCATGACAACTGGACTTGAGTCCCAAAGAAGGCTGGAATTGCTCTCAGAGATGGAAAACAGCAACATGGCTTTGTCCACAGTCACACGGGCCATTGCTGATGGCCACAACAGCTCCTACAATCCCTGGCCAGCTCCTGTGCCCTTTTTGTCCCCATTTCAAACAAATCACGGAGTTATAAAATCACAGAATCATGTGGGTTGGAGGGGACCATAAAGCCCATCTTGTTTAAACCCCTGCCATGGGCAGGGCAATCTTCCACTATCCCAGGTTGCTCCAAGCCCTGTCCAACCTGGCCTTGGACACTTCCAGAGATGGGGCAACCTGTACCAGGGCCTCCCCACCCTCACAAAGTAGGATTTCTTCCTAATATCCCATATAATCCTGCTCTCTGGCAGTGGGAAGCTGTTCCCCCTCGCCCTGGCATGCTGGGCCCTTGGAAAGGGTCTCTCTCCAACTTTCTTGTGGGCTCCCTTCAGGTACTGGAAGGCTGCAATTAGGTCACTCCAAAGCTTCTCCAGGCTGAACAATCCCAGTTGTCTCAGCCTTTCCTCACAGCAGAGCTACTCCATCCCTCTGATCAACTTGGAGGCCACCTCTGGACTCACTCCAACCTTCCACATCCTTCCTGTGCTGGGGATCCGGGGCTGGATGCAGGACTGCAGGTGGGGTCTCACCAGAGCACAGCATCAAGGATACCCACAAAAACATCAGCATCCACTGTTTCTTGGCACCTCTGACAACCACTTTGAAGCTACAAGCCCTTGCTGGCTCCAGCAGCTGCATTTGCTGCTCCTACACCACAAACTCACCAGGAAGGGGAGTGGATACACAGCAGGTTCCTCAAACAGGGCAAGGGACAGGTTGAGGAAGATGAAGAAGTAGGTGGCTGTTCGCATCATCCAGTGGTTATAGAGGTGATAAAGCCTGGAGCAAGAAGGCACAGGCACCATAAATAAAGACTTCAGGGCACATCCCAGGGCATCACCAAATGCATGCTGGAAGAAAAGCACTTGCTTTCCCAAACAAACACTTTTGCCAGCCAGGAATTTGGCAATTTGTTTGCAACTCAGTCTCAGAATTGGGGGACACTATACTGCCTTTCAGTGAAGGGTTAAATAGCAGAGTATTTATTCTATAATATAGTATTTATTATAGTAAACAAAATGTAACTGTGCAGACCCCTGGTTGTGCCACTCCAGCACCTTCCCCACAGCTGAGGGCTGATCAAGTCTCCCAAACTCTTCATTCCCACAGAGGCTTGGAAGACTGTGTTCGGGTTTTTTACCCCCTCCAGCAAAACACAACTCTTTTATGTCATTCCCCATCCTCAACATACAGATGCGCTGAGCCTCGTTTTAAGCACTTCAGCTTAAGTCCAGTTTTTGGCACCCCACCCATCCACCCTTCTTAGCACCCCAGAATTTTTTTTGGCTGTTGCTGTTTGGCCACGGCTGCGGCTGGCTCTCCACAGGTGTGGTTGGGGCGGGGGGCGCATCCCTTCTTACCTGACGGCCTCCGGGGAGGTCTTAAAAGGAATATTCCTGTTGTACTGCGCATCGGAGACAAACGCTGCTGCCAGCAGGAGATCCTGGGGAAAACACGGGGGGAAAACACAAGCCAGTGTGTGAGGAGCTTCGNCTGGGCGCTGCTGGCCGCCTTCGCCGCCGGGGTGGTGGTGGGCTGGCAGGCGGGCCGGGCGCGCCGCCGCTTCCTGCGCTGGCGGCAGCGATACCTCCAGCGCCGCCTCGCCGCCGCACAGGAGAAGCTGGAAGCGGCCTGAGCCCTGGCAGCGGGCTCCGGGTGGCTCCCCGGCGGCCTCAGTGGGCGCTGCCCGAGCCGCTGGAAAAGGGTGAAGCGCTGCTGGGGAAGGACAGCATCCGTGGACTAGCAGGACTTCTGTGGAAGGACGGCATCCCTGGAACTGCAGTGCTGCCGGAGGACAGCATCCCTGGAATTGCAGTGCTGCCGGAGGACAGCATCCCTGGAATTGCAGTGCTGCTGGAGAGGACAGCATCCCTGGAATAGCAGGACTTTTCTTCTGCCCTCCACAAAGATCCCAAACTGCGTCAGACTAACCTAACAAAGAACTGAGGATATGCAAACAACGATACCAAACCTGGAATGGACTGCTCAGGGAGGTTTGGAGTCCCCATTCCTGGAGGTGTCCAAGGAACAACTGGATGTGGCACTCAGTGCTCTGGGCTGGGCGACAAGGTGGGGATCGGTCACGGGTTGCACTCGATGATCTTTTCCAACCTCAGTGATTCTGTGATTTCCATATTCCAGTGGGTTGTCTGCACTTGTCCAGCTCTAAGCCTGCCACTCTGCTCTTGCCAGGAAGCGCTGCTGACACAATAAACTAGCAAAAGTCATCACATGGTGTTCCTGGGTGTTTGTTTCTGGAATAAATGTGAAAACACGCCTTACAGGCACATGTAAAAAGTCCCATTATGGGTGTGCGTGGGGACAATTAAGTGGTGAAAGAGCTCATGTGTTGGCTGGGTGAACGAGCAAGTAAAATGGGGTTAGAATTCCTCCAGGCACTTTGGATAAGGAATTGTGAAGGTAGCTGTAGCAAATTCCTTCTTCCCATTGCTAGGCAATTCCAGGAGAAGCAGTGCTGGGGGATTCACTGCAGGCTGCTGGTTTTCGAAGGTATACTGGAGTTCTAAAAGCTCTGGGGGAGAAAAAGCACTGCCCAGCGCCCCTTAAGGCTTGGCCTTGATCTTGGAGCTCTTTCCCAAACTTAACGATCCTGCCATCAGACTGGATGGTCTCCAGAGGTGCCTTCCAGCCCCAGCTACTCTGTGATTCCACGCCTGGGATCACAAAACGCCAAATGGCTTGTCCGCAGATGAGCGGTGCCGGGGCTGTTTGATGCGAAGGAGGTTCCAGAGCTCCGGGGCTGCCGGGGCCGCGTGTGGGGTCCGGAGCGCTGCCGGCCCCGCCCCGGGCCCGTCATCCGGCGGCGCCGGGGCTGCCCCGTTGCCCGGTGACGATGTCGGAGCGGCGGGCGCGGGGGCCGCTGCAGCGGGTGCAGCGCCGGAGCAGGGAGCTGCGGGCGCAGGTACCGGGACCGCACCGGACCATACCAGGGCCGGTATCGGTGCCGTACCGGGTGTCTCGCCCCCCCCGGTCCCTGACCGCCCCCGTCCCCTGTTGCAGGTGGAGGCTCTGCGGGCGGAGAGCGCGGCTGCAGCCCCCGGGCAGCGGGAGGCCCTTTGGCTGAGGTGAGGGGGATCCCGACCCCATCCCTCGCTCCCACCGCCCGGGCCCTGCCCTCACCCTCCCCTCTCGTCCCCTCTATGCCTTTCGTACTGTTCGTTCCCTCTATGCCTTCCCTCTCTTCTCCTAATTGTCCAGCTCTCTCCTTGCCCCTTTCACTCCTGTTTTCCAGACTGGCTCTTTCCCAGTCCTCTGGGGCTGAGAGTCTGGAGAAGGGAAGACTGAGAGGGGATCTCAGCAATCCATATAAATATCTCCAAGGCAGGTGCCAGGCTCTTTCTGGTGGTGCCCAGCAACAGAATAAGGAGTAATGGCTATAAACTAAAACACAAGATCCACTCAAATGAGGAAGAATGGCAGAGAACTGGAACAGCTGCCCATCGAGGGTGTGGAGTCTCCCTCTCTGGAGACATCCCAAACCCGCCTGGATGAATTCCCTTGTCACCTGCTCTGAGTGATCCTGCCTGGGCAGTGGTTGGGCTGGATGATCTCCAGAAGTCCATTCCAACCCCAGCTATTCTGGGATTCTGACAAATGCTGCTGTTTGGGCTTGGAATTCTCAACCTGCAGGGACACACAGCACCTAAAATAACACCTTTCAGTCAGCAGGTGTGGTTTGGGTCAGAATTTTAAGAGAATACCATCTGCCTGTCTTGCTTTCAATGCAGATGTACACAGCTGAAGAAATTGGTGGAGGAGAATACAAACGCTCTCCATGCTTTGAAAAAAGTAAGTATGGAGGTTAATTTGTGGTTTTCTTCAAAATTCACCACAGAGAGCATTTAAAGAACAGCAACCTTCCATTTTAAATGCCTCAGGACAAGAGCAATGCCCAGCACTGCACAGTCCCTGCTTGTCATTTCTCCAATTTATACTTTTTATATCCATTTATATAATTTAAAAACTCATTTTAATGCTTCATTTGGTCCAAGTCCTGCACGTAAAATCTTTGATAAAATATTTCTCAACCCAATGCATTCTTTGGAAGCAGAGAATGCAATTTGAAACTTAACACAGAATTTCACCTTGGCGGAGTGAAAGGATAAGAAAATTGTCACTAAAGAGGGAGTGACAGCAGCTCAGGAAGGGGAAAGCTTGTAAGGCATGTCTGGAAAACTAAATTTCTAGGGGAACTTTTGATTCTTTGAGCAATTTACTGGGGAACTTGGATTCTTTGGGGCATTTGTTGGGTTTTCTGTCAGGCTGACGAGCCCGCACCGGTGGGAAATTACAGCCAGAGGAAGGAAGAGGAAGAAAAGCTGTTGCTAAAACTCTCCCAGCAGCTGCAGAAACTCCTTCTTGTCTTGGACCAGGATAACGTGACAAAGAATTATCCAGGGTGAGTAGCTTAAACACACAAATGCAACCTGTTTATTTAAAGGATGGCTGGAATGGACCTTGAAAAATCATTATCTCACCCCCTTTATTAGCTGAAAAATAACAGAAGGATAAAAAAAATGTGCTCAGGAGATAAGTGATGGATGACTTGCTGGGATTTTCTCAAGGTGCTGGATAATAACTGGAATATAAGGTTTGGAGGAGTTTCTTCAGAACAGAGAGTAAAACACAGGAATGAAAATGCTGTGTCTGGATAAAGTCCTTGCAGAGGCTTGACAGCATTTCAAAAGTTTGGTGGAAATGACAATAAAAGAAGTTTGATTTGTTTTGGGTAGGGATGAGGAACACCAGAAAGGTCCTCATGGAGAAGATGGAAATGAAGAAGAGGAGGAGAGTGAAGATGAAGAAAGTGAGGAGGAAGACACTGAAGAAGATGAGGAGAAGTTGTTGGATGATCCCAATGTTAGAGAATGTGTTGCTGTTGGAAACTTTGATGCCCAGCAGGAAGGGGATCTCACATTTGTGGTAACTATCTCTCTGTAAAGGGTTTTTATTGCAGATCACTCTGAATTAAGCAGTAACTACAATGAAATCCTATGCTTTTGGGATTCAGCCGGATGTGGGATTTGGGGAAAATTGGAGTTAAGTCCTTTTAAATTTAAATATTTGGTTGTTTTTTGTCTCTGTCTCTCCCTCCAATGCCAAAGAAAGGTGAAATTCTGCTCATACACGACAAGAAGGTGGATGGCTGGTGGGTAGCTGAAAATTCCAAGGGGGAGAGAGGCCTCGTTCCCAGGACCTACCTTGCGGTTGGTGTGCTGCAACCTCTGTCCTAATCTCACCTCTGCTCTTTTATATTAATATTTATATTAATGAGCCTATATCTGCATAAAATGGGTCACAATGCAGTGTGTTGTTTGGAAATAATGCCAGTTATTTGGAAATAACTCCATGTTTTTATCCATGGGGATGGAGCTGTCCATCAAAAGCAGCATTTCTGTGCCGTGTGAAGTTGTGGCAGGGAGGTTTCTTGAATATAAAAGTCAGAATCTTTGTAACTAAAGGTCAACTCTGAAGACTCCAAGCTGCTTGGATTAATTTGGGCTTTTAATAATTTATCTGAAATGGGAGTCCATGTAAATGTGGGATAGTTTTCTGCATCACAGACAGAAAATCTTTTATTATACACTTATTTAACTTATTCTAAACTTACATTAACATGGGCTGTGGTTGGAGAAGGCATTTTTAAGAACAGAACTGGCAAGAAATCAAGCCCTTTGCCATTTTAAATATGAGTTCCAGGTTCCTAAGGAAGAGGAAGAAAGCCAGGAGGAGTCAGAAGAACACATAGAAGTGGTGGATGAAACAGCAGATGGAACTGAAATTAAAAAAAGGTAAATGGAGTGTCTCAAATATGGTTATGAAGCTGCTGCTATTTGAAAACAGACCAATATTTAGTGGTTAAACTTCTGTTCACATGAGGATTTATTATAAATCCATCTGGTTTTCTTCCAGAACAGATTCCCACTGGAGTGCTGTCCGAGCCATCACAGAGGTAGGTGCCCCTCTTACACTGCAGCTTCACCTGCCATAATCTTCATTATTTTGTAGGCAAGCTGTGCCTTCCCCCAAACACTGTGTCTCATATCACAGACCATTGTTCTTAATTAACGTCTGTGTTTTGGGAGTTTTTGGTAGCAAGAAATGCCACGGAAATGCTTCAGAGGAGATGACTGACATCCCAAGTTTCTGGTTCTAAACAGAGCTGTAAATTAGGATGAAATATGCTGTTCAATAGCAGGAACAGTAATATCCTTTTTTCTTGGTTTTTACTAGAATGATACTGTGGAGGTACTGACCACCATAGGGGCAGTTCCTGCAGGATTCCGCCCATCCATGCTTTTCCAGCTCTTGGAGGAAGGTAAGGATTTCTCCTGGCAGGATTCTCAGGTGTCTGTGGTGGCTTTCTCACCTTGGTCACCAGCCTGTTGGACTAAAAATAGTATTGCTTAATTTTAATTGGGTATTTGGCTATATTTGACCCATCAAATAATGTATAAAATAATTTTTTTCCCTTAAATTTCAATTTATCTGTGTGAAATCCTGACAAGTTTCCTCATGATTTTAAATATTTTCCTCTTTGGAAGATCCTTTCTGTTGACAGTGCAGGAAATGATGATTTTTTTTTTTTTCAGTTCTAATCTAATCTTCCCTTTTTCTCAAAGGTCTTTTGGAGTCTCTACCACATATATTAAGATACCTCATGTTTTGTTAGTCTTCCTGTTTAAAGCTGTTTCATCTCTTTTTTTTTAAATTAAATTATTGTGCTTTTGGGATGAAATACTTCAGAACGCTTACAAGTAGTAAACAGTGCTTGTGGGAGATAATTCCATCGTTTTGTTTAGTCAAATATTCAACTGCACCTGAGTTTTGGGTGTTGTCCATTTTGGGGCAATAAAGATCATTTTAAAAATGAAGAGTTTTTAAATTTACTCTTGTTGTAGGTGAAGAGTTTCGAGCAAGTTACTATTTGCAGCCTGAGCTTACTCCATCCCAGCTGGCTTTCAAAGATTTGGTGTGGAACTCTGAGAAAAATGCTGTGAGTATTGCTGCTAAGGGGGCTCTGATGCCTCTGGGTTTGGGAAGTGCCAGGATCTCTGGGTGGGAATTGCTGGCAGGAATTCACGTTGGTGGGTGAATATTGCTGGGAAACACACAGCAGATTTCCATGTCAATCCAGATTCCTTAGGCAGTAATGTTACCACATCCTACTCTCCAAAAATCAGCCTAAATTGTCATGTTGTGTTTCTTTTAAGAGTCACTGAAGTTTGTGGGTTGCTTCCCTGTCTGAGGTGAAGCAGTGGGTGACTTGTGTGAAGTTTTAAATTGATGGACACAAACTTAATTTACCTTCTTTCCGTTTTGCTAACAATTATGTCTTAATTTGCACCATTTCTGGAATATTTCTTCTGCTGGGACCTTCTGTCTGTCCCACTAAAACATCCTTAGGGCAGAGCTAAAGGCTGGTGAAGAAATCCTGCTGCTACCACTGCCCAGGGGCTGTGGTTGGGAGAATCACCTCAGTCCATAAACACAAAATGAGACCAACGTGCAGAGGGCCCTGAAGGTTTAATCCTCCTTTTCCTGTATTTCAGATCCATCCTAGACCCACCAGAGTGTCCCTGCTTGTCACTTTATGCAGCTGCAAGATGATCCCTCCCCCTGGAACCGGCGTGCAGGTGCTCAGCCGGCACGTCCGGCTCTGCCTCTTTGACGGCAGCCGGGTAAGGAACGTGTCTGCTTCCCAAAAAACGACTGGAGGAGGTTTGGACCTTCCAGGATCCTTCAGGTTCTGGTTCCTCTGGTAGGCAGCTCCTCCAGCTGTCTCAGAGAGATGAACACAACCTCTCTCCCAAGCTGCTTGATTTATGCTCAGATGAGTGTGGTTTGAGCCCACTCACCCAGAAAAAGAGAATTTAATGATAAAACAGGCCAGACTGCATTGATAGGCATCAGGCACGGCCGGGCAAGCACACTCAGCCCTGCTTCCCACCCTTGGTACTCCACAAAGCACTTGATCCCTCCCTTTTTCTGCCTTTGGTTTCTCCCCCTCTGCTGTCCTCCCGTGGGAGGTCGGGAGCAGCCCCAGAATGCCCCTGAGCAGTGCGAGGTGAGCCAGGGAGCTGCTCCTGACTCAGGGTGACGGTCACACCCGGCCCCTGGGGCTCAGGGCTGTACTGGGTGGCCCTGGGAGGGGCTGGGGCGGGAGCTCCATTGCTCTGAGTCCCTAATTTCGAGTCCCCCACCTGCCATTGTGCCTCCTTGCTCCTTTGTGTTCCTGGAGATGAGTGTTTCCCAGGCTGATCTTTCTCCTGGGATGGGCCTGGGAGCAGCTGAGTCAGGGTCAGATTCCTCCACGTGCCCTTAATCCTCTGCTCCTTTGTGTGTGTGCAGAGCAGCTTTTTATAAAAACATGACTTGGATTATCCAGCAGTTTTCTTCCAGATGTCTTTGTTGTGTGCAGTGTTGGATCCATCTGGGATAACGCTGCATTTTCTGAAAGCAGCGGGGCTTTCCAGAAAAATTTGCTTTAGCTTTTTTCCCCACTTTAGGTGCTGAGTAACATTCACACAGTGAGAGCTACGTGGCTGCCTAAAAGTCCTCAAACATGGACCTTTTCTCCAAGGGTAGGTGGCACAGCCACTGGCTGTTTACAGCTTCTTCCTTCAGTGTCACTGAAATATTCCTTGGTGGCACAGCTGTGCTCCATGGAAAGACAATAAGGGGAGCAAGGTTTTTATGGGAATTGGTTCTCTCCTTATTTTTATATGCAATGGGTTTGGGTCTGAGATCTTGTGTGAGTGAGGGATGTGCTTGCTGGCCTTTAAAAACCATTTTTTTTTTTTTTTTTAGGTAAATTACATTCTTTTTTTTT
>VYXC01011441.1:19094-36515 GCA_013397175.1 Platysteira castanea
ACAATAAGGGGAGCAAGGTTTTTACAGGAATTGGTTCCCTCATTTTTATATGCAGTGGGTTTGGATCTGAGATCTTGTGTGAGTGAGGGATGTGCTTGCTGGCCTTTAAAAACCATGATTTTTTTTTTTTTTAGGTACATTAACTTCTTCTTTTTTTCCTTCCCTCTCTCTGTATCAGGTGATGGGCATCTTACCCAGCCTGCTTGATGGTGACTGTTTTGTCAGGTCCAACTCCCTGTCTTCAGACATTGGGATATTGTTTGAGCTTGGCATCACTTACAAGTGCAACGTGAGTGTGGGAAGGTGCAGTGGAAATTGCTCCAAGTGCAGGTCTATAAAGGGAACCAGCTGTCCGTAGGTAGAAAATAGGACTAGAGAATATCCCCCATTAGAAAATAGGATTAGAGAATAGGATTACCTGGAAGGACCTGCAAGAAAGATGGTGAGAGACTTTTCACAAGGTCGTGTAGTGACAGAAGGGGGAATGACTTCCCACTGCCAGAGGGCAGAGTATATGGGTTATTAGGAAGGAATTCTTCCCTGAGAGGGCGGGGAGGCCCTGGCACAGAGAAGCTGTGGCTGCCCCTGGATCCCTGGAAGTGTCCAAAGCCAGCTTGGATGAGGCTTGGAGCAACCTGGGATAGTGGGAGGTGTCCCTGCCCGTGGCAGGGGGTGGAACAAGATGATCCTTAAAATCCCTTCCAACCCAAACCATTCTGGGTTTTCTCTGATGGGAGAATATCCCAAATTAGAGAATAAAAGTCCCTCTGACTCATAGGTGTGAGTGTCCCTGTACCAACACTAAAAAAATCTGTGCCAAAAATCCCATGTCACGGGCTCACAGTGGACCAGTTCTCTCTTCACACCTGCAGTTTCCCATCTCTGTGATTTATTTCAGACTAATGTCCTGTGCAGTTTGAAAACTAAAATTTTAACTGTTTCAGCAGTATGGACAGTGGTTTCCAGCTCCAGTTTACACAGATAGAGCCTGTCCATCTGGGATATGCTGCTGGAAAGCACAACAGGTAGTAAGACAATAGATGGTAAAGCCAGAAAAGCTACCCTCAGAGAAGGCAGATTGTGATTTTTAAACATGCAAGGGTGAAAGAGGAAAAGGGGGATAACTACAACGATTTTGATGTGGTTATTGTCATTAATTGTGGTTCAGTCACTCATTCTGGGTCAGCTGCTCAAATAATTTACATTTCTCTTTTTTTCTAGTCAACAGGTGAAAGAGGAGAGCTGAGCTGTGGCTGGGCCTTTCTGAAGCTTTTCACTTCCAGTGGGATTCCTGTTCCTTCCAAGTGAGTTGTGTTTTCCTGCTCTCCCTGTATTTACACATAGATGTACATACATCTATTTTAGACTAAGAGTAAAACTCTTGTTTCATACTTACACACTGCTGGGGCAGGGGGCATCCAGACCAGTGCTTTATGATTCTGGCTCTTCTTTACTGCATTATCCCTTTCCCATGTGAAAACTGGGAGACTGGTTCCCAACACCTGGAGTCAGGTAGGAGTTGTTGTGAATGAATCTATCACTGCTCTTGGAGTGTGAATTATATTTTGCAGCTGATTGATGACTAGTGGGCCCAGTCATCTGAAAGAAAAATAAATTGTACATATTTTTATTTTATTAAATGCAGGAAAACTTTCTGTTCATTGACAGAAATAATTCATTGTAGCTCAGACTTTCAAGACTTGGTTTTTACCAAATATTGGTACATATATGTATTGTGTATATGTATTCTGAAGCTATCTGGGTTACAAGGCAAAAGAAATACCCACAGGACACCTCCACTATTCTAAGTGTCTCTAAATCTCATTTTTAAAATATTGTTCTACCATTTCTTAAAGTAAGCATGGTATTACAGATTAAATTTCATGCTTGCTTCAGCAGTGACTTACTCTTGACAGAACTGGGGTTGCATTATTCTTTAACAAATTTTAAATATGGAAGATTTAAAATGTTGAAGTGATGATTCCTCAAACCATTTTAATGAAACAATTGCTAAATTCCATACAAGAAAAATATTTGGGCTGTGGAAAAGAAACAGTGTTGTTAATGGCTTTTAAAATAATTAACCTCCCAGTATAATTAAATTCCAAAATAGTTAATTACCAATATCATACAGGCTTCAAATTTATCTTTATTGACAGGATGTACGAGCTGGTCCTGAGTGGTGGAACTCCCTATGAGAGAGGTGTTGAGGTTGACCCATCAATATCAAGGAGAGGTGTGGTTTCTTTTCAATATAATTTAAATAATCAATGTGATTAATGCTGCATCTCCTTCACAATAGTCCCCACAGCCTGGTTGGGGTTTGTGTGTTCTGTTTTTGCATGTATTTCATTATTTATCTGCTTTTGCCTTGGCTGTGGGGAGCGGGGTGGTGCCAGGCTAACTAAACTCAAAAGAGTTCTCAAGCCACTGAAATGTCCATTTTTGTAATGGACATTTTATTAATGTTGTTCCAAACTGGCTGTTTGAATCTGGGGTGTTTTTCCTGCAGCAGGCTCTGGGGTTTTTCAGCAGTTTATGAGCCTCAGGAAACAGCCTGTGCTTCTGGTGAAAGTGAAGTCACCGAGCGTGCACTCAAAAGACATCCTGAAGTGAGTTCTTGTGCTTCCATAAAATGAAAAAGTATTCCAGATAGCCTAGAGAAACCTGCAGTGTTGGCAAGAAACATCTCAACTGCTGTCCTTTATTTTCCCAATAGTTTTCTCCCTGAAACATTAGTTGGGAGCGTGTGCTACATCCATCTCCTGGTGTTTTATCGGCAAATCCTCGGAGATGCCCTCCTGAAGGACAGGATGAGCGTGCAAAGCACAGGTGAGCACTGGGGGAAGAGCAGGTTCATCCAGGGAATGACTCTCTCCAAGAGAGATGTTTTTGGCACGCAGTCTAAGTCATCCTCTTTATTTTTATTTTTTAATTATTATTTACTTACTGACAGTAGGGAGAGACAGAAGTTGGAGAGTTCTGGTTTTAGAACTGTGTCTTACCCTGATTTTGCAACTCTGTGTCTTATTCAACAGAACTAATTTTATAGTTCCAGTTTATAGCCTTCTCCATTTGAAAGCCAATTTGAAATATGGAAAAACTACATTTCTTAACTGTACTACATGTGAATTTATATAGGTGGGAACTGCCACATTTACCTGATTTGATCTTCATAATTTAGGACAGTAGATCAGGCTGATGATCTCTCCTGGAGTTAAACTGCATCCCTTTGGATTCACACTTCATTTGAAGTGACTGAAAGGCTTTATCCCAGAAGTTGTTCTGGTAGCTGTGCAACTAAAGAAGGTTTCTGTTATTTCAAAATCCACCATCACTTTAGGAATAGACAACTGAAAATGTCTGTTCTACTTCCCAGAAGTCATCAGTCCTGGCTCACTTCCCTGAAATATTTTGGCATTAGTAAATGCTTTGTGTTTACTAAACTTCCCATCGCCTTCAAAGTGAAGAAATAAGTGTATATTCAATATTTGAAATCTCAAGATAAAGAAAACGCTTCAGCCAAAATCCTGCTCTCTGTCACTTGGAATCTTATACACAGTCTCATAAATTAAAATAATGACAGGCGCAGAGTGATTTCTCATGGAAGTGACCCAAAAAGCACCAGGACACCTGTGCAGTGGGATATGTGCCCCACTGGGTAAATTCACTGTGCACTTGCTCCCTGGTTCTCCTGAAATGCCACACCAGACACACCAGGCTGAGGTAGAAGCCAAGTGTGTTTATCCATAACATCCAAACCAAGCAGCACAATTGCAGCTGTGTATAGAAAAGGCAGGTGCAGAAATGTGGGAAAACACTGCGGCAAGTAAATCAGGAAGGGCTCCTGCTTGCTGGCATTCCCAAAAAACCAGAACTGGGGTTTGTGTGTCTCCTCTCCCAGTTGAACTGTCAGCCATTGAGAATTGGCTGCAGTCAGAGAGCAGTTTTTAGGGAGTTCTCCTACCTTTCCTGCTCTGGAGAACTGTTACAGCTCATTTTCCCTTTGGAATAGTCTGATGGGAGGGGATGTGCTGAATACCTGGATGTGCCAATACTTTGAAAACCATCCTGATTCTTCCTTAGCCTTGAATGTGTTTGTTTTCTGTTTCAGACTTAATCTGTAATCCTGTTTTAGCATCTTTCCCTCAACTCCTGGATCAGCCAGACCTGATGGATGCACTTCGGGTATGTTACCTTGTCAGGATTTCAAGGCAAAATTTGATGGGTTTTTTTTTTTTTGTTTTGTGAAAGGATGAAGTTCTCCACAGCCTTGGTCTGATTTTACATTTCATTTTAGAGTGCCTGGGCAGACAAAGAAAGAACATTGAAGAGAACTGAGAAGGTAACAACCTAGAGGTTTTTCTTTCCATAATTGCGGGGTAGTTCCAACTAGCTGCTCCCTGCCAGTGCAATTGCTGCATAACTTTTCCTCTCACTGTGCATCTATTCAGAAAATAGAGATAAGAGAATGCAGTTCTTAACATTTCTCACCCAGATTTATAACAGTAAACCAGGAGCAGCAGGAAAACTAAATTTAATTGTAACTTTTTATTTCAAGTGTTGTTAGGGGGGAACCTGTTAGAGGTTGGTACCCAGACTGTGGCTTCCTGTGATGATGTGCTTCCAATACTTGGCTGGTAAAAGCTTTGCATGGATACAAAAGGGGCTGTGTATGCCCACAAAATCATCTTCCCCACTCCAAACTCTGAGCTCCAGTCCTCCCACAATCTGCCTGGGAAAAGGCCCCCAAATTCCTCAGATCTCCCTACCTCAGACAGTTGTAATCCCACATTTTGGTGTGTAGAACTGACCTGGTTGTCCCCAGGCTTACCCACACCTTTTCCTACCCACTGTCCCCTGGACAGAGAGCAGCTGCAGGGAACTGAGTGAGAAAGCCATTGGCTCTCAGTTGTGGATTTCCTGGGAGCAGCAGTGGGATATTTCATTCCCTGTGCACACTCCTGAATCAGTGCACAAGGATGGCTCCCTGTTTAGGCAAAACAAGCACCCGCTGAGTCAGAGCGGCTTTTTCAGGGCCATTCATCCAAAAGGAAAGCAGATCTACTCACAGAATCGGCAACTCCCCGGGATCCCAGAACCATCCAGTTCTACCTGACTGGCATGTGCCACTCCCACGGGAGGATTGCTGCCTGCTGAATGCTCACCCCTCGCGTGGTTCCGGGAGGCCAAGCCGTGAAATGCTCCCTGCCAGGCACAGCGCTCCTGGGGCTGGGACACTCCAGACTTGGATCTTTTCCATGTGTTTGATAATTGACCAGGCTGATCCTTAGTGTCTGGGTTTTCCAAACTCATCTTTACAGGGGAGCACACAGTTCGCACCGTGCACAAAGAGTGGGACAACAGTGCCCAGGGGCAGCCTCACCTCCTGCTCCAAGGAGTGGGATTGGAGCCGCTCTCCACCTAGGACAGCAGGGAAATGAGAGGAGTTTGGGCTTCCAGGGCAGGGAGGATGTGACACTGCTTTTAAGAAGAAATACAAATACCCCACGAGCAAAGGGCTCTCGGTGCCTGTGGTTTGTGGGAAGGCTGGCAGAGTTCAGGGAGCAGGTTTGTTGATATGCTGGAGGCTTATCCAAGATAACAGATATGTGTTTAGGAAAGCCAAATCTCTTCCCGTTGTTTTCCTGGGAACTGGGAGTGAGTTGTTCGGGTTTTCTCCCCTGTGTACTTCACTTTGGAGAAGTGCTTGGCAACACCATGTGTTTGCACTAAAGTATTTTCAAACGTTCTTCTCTGTAGAGAGATCAAGAATTCCTGAAGTCTGCATTTGTCCTGGTGTACCATGACTCCGTGTTCCCTCTGCTCCACACCACGTTCCTCCCCAGCTACAAATGGGCTGAGGAAGAGGTGGAATTGTCTCGCTGGAAGGTGATCCATGACTTTCTGAAAAGGAGCCGGGAGAATGATGGCACGCTGGAGTACCTGCTGTCATCAGAAAACACCCACAGAGCCTTTGACATCTCTGAGCTGGCCTATGATTTCTTAGGAGAAGTGAGGGAAAACACTCCAGCAGAATGAGCAATCCAGGCTCTCTAAGGATGTGGTAACAATAAAATTAAATTCTTACCAAAGAGATTGTGTAGGATCTGAATTGTAATGGATATTTTAGCACAATTAAGATTTTGAGAGGGACTAAAATTATTTTATCAGTTTATCTACTGGAAATTGTATTTTAAATTTTTAACTTTGCAGCATTAGACAAGGCTCTGGTTGCCTGTTACTACCTGTTGAAGCCATGTCAGGTGTCGTATTTTGCCGAAGCTGAGGTAGCTCTTTTCTCCTCTTGTGCAGCTTCCAATTAATTTCCAGTATTGTTTGAATCAGGGTGGACAAAAGGCTCTTTGTCCCAGTCCCCCAGCAGAGTGGGAGCAGGGAAGGGAAAGAGCAGCGATCTTTAAGAATGCTGCTGAGCAAGGGCAGCCAGCTTAGGGGAAGAATCCTCTCTTGCCCAACCAGTGACCAGCAGGTTGCTCTGTTTTTAGACTGTTTGCCTGTTCTCCCCCACTCAGGAGGAGGCTGGGTTACTCCCAGGAATGTGCCTGGCCCAACACAAATCACAGCTGGTGGGAATCCTGGGAATGCTGCAGTTCCCCGGGATGATTTCCTCTGTGCTGACCCCTGAGCTCCTTGCGACCACAGGCGCTGTGTGCTGCCCACTCCTGGGGGAAGTGATTAATCCACTTTCTCTTTAGTGCTGGAGCCTCTGGGTGCTTCCTGCAGGGTGATGGATACACTACCACCAAGTCACACGTGGATTTAAGCCCAGGCCAGGCAGAGATTTGTCTGGTGGGATCTAAAAGAAGATCTTTGAAAGCCTCCACTGCATGGAGCCAAAAACCGGCTCCCCCTGGCATATCTGTAAACTGGAGCCTGCAGAAATACCACAGAACACTTGCCCCAGCCTAGAAAGGGCTCAGACAAGAGACATGGATTTGATCTTTGCTCTGTGTTGCGCAAGAGCTTGGCAGAGAAACCGAGTTCCTGGGGCATCCCCTGTCTCGCCTAGCAGAGCTGGGATATCTCACTGGGACAGTGTCCTCCTCCTGCTGTAGCCAGGAGTTAATGGTGTCATTCTGTCCCCTCTGGGCCACCCCTAGCCTTTCATCCCACCCCTTACCTGGGAGTTCTGGGGCCAGGCAGTGTGCTGGATGAGACAACAAGTGCTTCTCAAATCCAAAATTCGATTGTCAGGAGGCAGAAATTCCTGTAGCTCTCCTTCAAATCTTACTGGGCACTTGGGAGTATATTGCCAAACCCTCCTGGTGTGTTTGTAAAAATTGCCTGCTAGTTTCTGAAGGTTGGATGCGCCTGGAGGGTGTGGAGGGGTCTGACGTGACCATAGAGCAGAAACCTGAACAGAAAGGGGAGGAGGCAACAACAGCGGGAGCAAAAATATTTCAGGCTTGGAAGCGTGCCAAGGACAGTTGTTTGCAGGAAACATTTCTGTCCCGGCAAGGTGTAGGAAGTTTTTCCCTTTTCCCTCCAGTTAACGACCTTGCACTGGTGCGTGGTGGGGCCGGGGTCCCGCTCTGTCCCATCCCGGCCGGCAGTGGGATGCACAAAGCCGCCGCAGTCTCCGGCGGTGCCGGGGCTCGTCGGGCCGGGGCAGTGGCGCGGTGCCAGCCCGGGCCGGTTCCCGTGCTTACGTCCCGCGGGCGTGTCCCTTAAATCCCGCACGGGAGCGGCGCGGGGCAGGCGAGCGCCTGCGGAGCCGAGCGGAGCGGTGTCAGCGGAGGAGAGATGGCCTCGGTGGGTCCCTCTGCAGCCTCCACGCAGCCCGCCCTGCCTTCGGGACCCGCCGTCTTCAAAACCATCCCCTACGCCTTCATCCTGCCGGAGATTGTGAGTATGCCTGGCTCCGCTGCCTCACGGCACCCGCTCCTGGCTAAAATCCCCCAAAACCATCCTGAAGGCACCGTTATTGGGAAGTGGCATCTTGCCTTTGAGGTTCTGCTGATGCCTCTCAGAATTCCTGATGGGGATTTTAGGAACGGCTTGAGGACAAGGTACACTCCAGCTCCATCACAGCCTGTGTGAGGGTCACCGGCTGCTGTGGGGTTGGGAGAGGCTGAAGAGCTGCTGGCTCATCCAAGGCAGAAGCATCTCTTATTATCACGTAGAAATAGCTTGAAAAGCAAGGGAATTTTGCTCTCTGTATCAAATCATTCCAGGGGTTGAAGGCACTTGGGCGTCTTGTAATGTGTGACATTCCATAATTCTTTCAATTGCTTCTGGGTCCAGAGGGCATCCAGTGGGACTGGCCAAGATAGCAGCCAGTGTACTTTATCAGGGTGCACGGGGCTGGCAACCCACACACCCTGTGCTTCACAGGCACAATCCCTGCCCACGGCAGCAGGCTCAGCTCCCCGATGCGGTTCCAGGGGTTTCACCCACCGCAGCTGGGATGGCACAGGGCAGCACGGGCTCATCCTGATAACCCCGTGTGCTGTTTGTGCTCAGTAACTACTTTGGGTGGATCCAGAGTGAGCGCCTCACTCCAGGCTGGTGCACGGAGCTGAGAGGAGACTTCCTCGTGCTGTGATTCCAAGCCCTGGAGGTTAATGAGCGGGCAGGGCTGGGCTGAGGCAGACGTTCACTTCTCCCAGATAAAAGCACATTTTCTGGCTTCTCCATCAAATCCCTCTGGGTGAGACACTTCCTTGTGTGGAAGGCAGCAGCAAACCCTTCCCTTTTGTGTGAGCACTCATTTCCCGTGAGTGTTCAGAGAAATCGATTGTCGTGCCGGGATGCTCTGGGAAAGATGCAGGGCTTCCGCTGGCTGCTGTGGCCAGCCCAGGAGGGATTTGAGGAGGGAATTAGGGAGGAAAAGGCTTTTCCTCATCCCATACTCATCAGAAGCGCCCGTCTGTCCCCGGCAGCTCTGCGGGACCTGGGTGTGGATTCTCGTCGCTGCTACCTCCGTCTCCTTGCCGCTGCTGCAGGGATGGGTGATGTACGTGTCCCTCACCTCCTGCCTCATCTCCCTGCTGCTCCTCTTAAGCTACCTCCTCGGCTTCCACAGGAACAGCGAGAACTGGAAAGTGCTGGTAAGGAGGGGAAGGAACCTGGGCAGATGTTGGCGGCAGTGGTGTGGGCATGGGAGCACTCCATGGTGACCCACCAGCCCTTTCCTTCTTTTGCTTCGACTGGAACCACTGCCTGGGAGGGTTCAGTTCCAGCCCTATCCAGGCACGTGTCCCCATTTGGGGTACTCACAGGTGCCTTGTTTTGCAGGACAGTTTGTACCACGGTGCCACGGCCATTCTGTACATGAGCGCCGCTGTCCTGCAGGCCAACGCGACCATCAACTCTGAGTTTGGCACCAACGCGCCACTCAACTACCAACTCAACAGCGCCGCATCGGTGAGTCCAGAGCACCCTGCCAGGCTGCAGAACACACAGTTCCCCCTGGGAGAGGCAACAGCATGTGCTAAAGCCACAGCAGAGCCACTCCAAGCCCCACGGTGTCACACTGGGCAGAGCTTTGGCTCCTCACCTCTGTGGGTCATGCAGCCAGCATCAGCTTCTCAGGGTCCACCAGTTCACAGACAGCCTGGCGTGGCTGGATCCTAGGAAAAGCTGAGGTTTTGCCTCTCCTTTGAGGCTGGAGAGAGCTCTAGGCTGGGAGGCTTCCACAGGCTGAGAGCACTGGGAGGAGATGGGGTTTGACTCTGCCAGCTGACCCTTCCTCTTCTTCCTCTCCTGCAGTTCTTCGCCTTCCTCACGACCTTCCTGTACATCCTCCATGCCTTCAGCATCTACTACCAGTGATCCTGGCAGCACCGGATTCACTTTGCAGGACAAGGGCTTTCCCAGTGAGGGACCCTGCTGTCTTCCCGAGGTGTCCCTGCCCCAGCCCTGTCACCAGGCCTCAGGAACAGCAGGTCCTTCTGCATTTCATCACAGGAGGGATTTTGCTGGCACATGTTTGTGTGCCTGTGGGACATCTCCTGCCTTGCCCAGGGGCTACGCCAGGGGAGGGCTGGGCACAGGCCCCAAGCCTCCAACATTCTGCCAAATATTGACATCCAAGGGAAGGGGAAAAAAAAAAAAAAGATCTCTGTTCCTTCAGCAAACAATCTCCTTTCTTATGTTATTTGCCTTTCTCTGGTTCAGCTCCATCCCTCCCCAACACAAATTCTTAACAATGATACAAGATTGTGTTCATTGACTTTCAGTTGGTTTCATTTGGTAAATGCTGTATGTGGAATAAAGTGTCAACTGACAGATTTTGACTACTCTGTAAGCTGTGTTCACTGAACAAGCTCATTTTACTCCCCAGGAGTTAGACAAGAAACAGAAAATGTTTGCTTAGAAAAGCTACAACAGATTTTAAACAAAAATCACAGAACTCCTAGGAAATTTCTAGACGTAGTATAAAACTACAGCGTGAAAAGAATGATTACAACAGATATTTACAGCAGTTCTCCTCCCGTGTCTCCTGATGCCCATTACAAAACCTGCAGCTGCGGAGTCCAGGCACTGGCACTGCCATCACCGAGCACTGGTGTTACTGGTGTCCCTCCTCCTTAACCTCAGCCTCGGAGTCACTGGAAGGAGCTCCCTCCTCTCCCTGCTCCAGGGAATCCTCCCGATCCGGGATAGAGTTGGCTCGCAGCACATCCAGGTAGAGCAGGTAGCCCTGGAGGCAGGCTGGCAGCGGCAGGTCCCGGATCACGCGCTCCGAGCGCAGGCGCTCGCTGCCCAGCAGGGACCGGATCTCCAGGCGGCACAGGTGGGACAGGGAAGGAAGGAAGGCTGGAAAATGAAACCCCAAGTCAAACACAGAGTAGCTCTTACAAAACAAATATATTTACTAATATATTTACAAATTTCAATTGCCCCAAATAACCCTCTCTTTTTTTTTAAGCTCCAAAAACATCCTCATTAGTTTCAAGCATTCCAAAGGAAGTATTATTAAGTGACATTATCACTTGGACGACTTAAAAATGATTATAGACCCTTTTAAAGAAGAATTGTCTTTGAAAGGAATCATTAACAAAGACATCTAAGTGCAGTTTTTCAGTCACATGACACATGACCTGCTTTTCTGAAGGCTGAACTATGAAAAATTCCTGCACAACCAATTGAACTTTTTTGGCTGGTCACATTTTGATTACATTTTTTATGGTTTGGATTTAATTATTGTCCAGTGCTTACAAAACAGGACAGACGCTTCATTGGAAATACAAATCAAATTAGAAAAAAACCCACAGCTAAGTCATATTGTCATCCTCTGCTAAATCTCCCCACCTGCAGCCTGGAAGCTGGATACATGGAGACATTATTTTCCTGTCTGTATTTCTTACCAAAATGGCTCTTGGAAGTCCAAGTGAACTTCTCCTTGTACTGAGAAAGGTGTTGCTCCACAACTGGAGGAAGTCTGCTCCAATTCATGAACTCCAGGACAAAATTAAGGACATCCTCGCTCACGGAAAAAATCCTGCGTAACAAAAACTCCCCTAAAATACCTTTTAGAAGTGGATTTGTGAATTTGTGGATTATGGAATGAAAGACCAAAAAGCATCTCGTGTGATACATAAGACAGTGACATCTGTTCAGTCACTGAGTTGCAAACTTGTAGTGTGTTTACTACAACCTGCAGAAAATACAGGTATTTAATAACTCTAAGTTTAGTCCTGTAGTGCCCAATTAAACATCAAATACCACCAAGCTGTTATTTGTATGTGGAAAAACTTCAGTAATTATAATACAAAAAATCCGACTGGAATTTTTGCCACATTGTGTTAAACAAAACAGTCTCAAACTGCATCCGTTTCCTCTCCTCCCAGCCTTGGCCCAGCTTCACTTCCCATTTGTTTCCCATCCCTCCCGACCTATTTCTCCCATTGGAATTTCTTCTTACCATGCCTGTATTAAAGTATTACATGCACACAAAACTTGCAGCTAAATTTGGGGGTTAATTAGAGATGTTCGATATAAATTTGGGAAGTGATGCTTTATTGCTGCCCTAGAGAAAGGCAATTTCCAGTCTGGCTTTCTTCCTAAATAAAACTGTTTTACTGCCTCCAGACATGACGTGTGAATGATTTATTTCAGACCTTCCACAACCCCTCCCGTTCCTGATGGTGGCAACTGATTATCAAGGGCCATCCTGTGAAGGCCCTTGTTCAGTAGCAGCTTTGCACATTAGCATGAGATGTTAAAGTAAATAAAGACAAGGCTCCCTGCTTACCAGAACCTGCACATGAAATTCACGGGGTTGAAGCCAGCCAGGAGCAGGCAGGGCAGCCATTCCTTGTATTCCTTCTGCACCGTGCTGCTGTAGTGGATGAAGTCTGTCAATTCCTCCCCCGAGGGCAGGGAACAGCCCAGCCTCAGGAAGCGGCGGAACAGAGCAAACTTCTTATGGTACAGGCAGTGTGCCAAGTTAATCCCACGCAGGGTGATCCCATATTTCAGGAGAACATCAATGAACTGATAGTACCTGGGAGCAGGAGAAGGAACAGGGCATCCCATGAGCTTTGCCTCAGGAAGCACCTACCACTTTTTACATCTGTCAGTAATAAAACATTTTAAGATGTTTTTATTAAAATCCTTTTAACATTACCCACTGCAACAAGGTAATAGGATAAGGACTGAGATGATGAATGATAATTAGTGTTGCCTTTTAGTGATTAGATGGCACATCACTTCATAGAAGTGGTGACACGTGTTACCTGCCTCATTCACAGGACATTTCAGCAGCCACCTGCTCTGCAACCCTTCCTAATTTATTTATTATAAAGCAACACCAGGACAGAAATGGAAAAATGGTGCCTAAGGATTTTAAAAGGCAGCTTCCTAGGAACATGTCAGGAACTAAATTCACTACTAACAAATCTCATTAATGTAAATGGCACCACCTATACCAAAAATAAATATAAATCCATGTACAAGAAATAATCTGTTAAAATCTAAGAGGATTCAAAAGCCTTTTTTGAAGATGTTTTCCTTAAGGCAGCACATGAGCCACATTCCAGGACTCCACATCAATATTCCCCTGGAAAATTATTACACAATAGATAGCAATTCAGGGAGGAAGGCGGGAAATTGCACGCTTAAAGTAAGTTAATTAAAGCAAATATAATTACGAATAATTTCAAAATAGGAGAGGTTACTTACTGCTTTTGGAAGATCATGCACATGGGGGACCTGCAGTCGAAGTCGAGGCACTCCTGAGCATCTGGGCTGAAGCCCTGTTTGAGCAGCATTTCCAGGCACTCCCCGTACCCGCCGTACAGTGCAGAATACACGGGGCTCACTTTGCCCTCACCCCTGTCACAAATCCGGTCAGTGACTGGAATCAGCAGCTCCAGTATCCTGCAGATATTTAAAACCACTGTTTTCTGATCTTATGCAATGATTAATCTTAAGCACGCGGCCATTTTTTCACAGAGTCATTGCAGCTTTGGAAGAAAATCACGGTTTTTCACTCTTGCATTTGCAGCTTTGCAATTCCATACACAGAACCCTGGCAAACGCTGTGCTTTGGGATGGATTTTGGGCTGGAAAAGAAGTATTTTAAACCAAACCAGGAACAGCTACTTCCTATAACCCAACAATTCTTTTTACTGCAGCAGAGCACCGCTGCACATTAAATCCTGACTCCAAGTTTGGAAATAAACTGGAAATGTGAGTTGCAAATTAAATGAACTCTTAGTTCTATGAAACAGAAAAATCCTTCTGTTTACGGCTCACACCCCAGGCCACATCACATTAGTGACAAACACCAGTTCCTTTGCTGCTGGAACTTACTGGTGCTGCTTAAAGGTCGCTGGTGATGTATCATCATTTATATACTTAAATGCTGTCACATGTGTGAACCATGGAGATCCTGAGAGATGCTTCTCCCCAGTGGTCTGCTCCCAAAACTTCCTTCCACTCTTGGCTCTCTGCTGTGGAATTGACTCCCATCTCTGAAATCGGGCAAAGCTACAAATGCATCTCCGGAAGGATTAAAGAAACTGTTTTGTGGCTTTGATTTTTCTGGCTGGTCCACCTAATTCAATACTTGCGTAGAATTACTTCAGCTACTTAATGGTTAGGAATAGAATTCTAACTAGCAGCTGTTCAAGTCATGTAGAATATGTAACATTGTTATTTATAGCTTTTAAATGGAAAAGTAATATAGCCATAGAGTGAATTGATATCTGGTTCAGCACTGTGGAAAACCCTCTGAACTTTTTAGGATATGGATCAAACCCAGGTTAGATGCTCAGTTAAAAATCACATATTCACAGAATGTTTGGGGTTGAAAGGGACCTTAAAGGTGACTCAGTTCCACCCCCTGCCATGGGCAGGGACACCTTCCACTATCCAAGGCTGCTCGAAGCCCTGTCCAACCTGGCCTGGAACACTTCCAGGGATGAGGCAGTCACAGCTTCTCTGGGCAACCTGTGCCAGGGCCTCCCCACCCTCACAGGGGAGCATTTTTCCCAATTATTCCATCTAAACCTATTCCCTGTCAGTGTGGAAGAAACTACTAAGAGAGATTTAAAATACGAAAATAATCAGGTATAGATCAGTTTGAACATTCAATTTTTCTCCTTTTTAGGTTGAATTTCCTCCTTTGGGGATCAGATTTGTGTGACCAGGAACCTTCTGTCTGAATGCCTTTAAAACCACCTACTTTGCATGGCCCATCTCAGCTGCTGCATTAATGGGTAACTGCCAGTTATCCTCGTTGCAGTAGAGGTTTGGGTCTGCCCCTGCTGCCAGCAGCAGCTCCACACAATCCAGGTGTCCCTCCTGTGCAGCAATCAGCAGGGGAGTGGCCCTGTCCTTGGCCTGGCAGTTGACATCCGCACCTGACACAAAACAAAACCAAAATCACATCCATCAGTCATTATTTTTCACAGGGTGGCTTCAAACTCAGCAAGTTTTCCGCAGCAATAAGTAAATAAAACCTCTCATGTTTGAAATTGCATTTAGTAAGAGGTGATGGAAGTAGCAAGGGAAATGAGGGATCATGGTTACCATGGGACAGAAGCAGCCGCAGACTCTCCGGCCGGCCGTACTGAGCAGCCACAAACAGAGGGGTAATTCCAAAGTCATCCCGACAGTCCTTGCTGGCCCCTTTCTCCAGGAGCATTTGCATTATCTCAGTGGAACCCTGAAATAAGTATTTATTCTTAACCAGCAGGAAAGCAGAGAAATTACACGATCTGTTTTCCCCCCATATGTTCCAAATAGAAATAATAGAACACACAATATATTCAATATTCTGAAGATGCACTGAAAAATTAATGGTAAAAGAAAGTAGACAAGTTCAAATTGATCACTTTTGCTCATTTACATGATAAACTCATCTGTATGTGTTGGAACCATTAAGCCAACATATTTTTAAGTACAAGCTAGGCGCTTATCACTGCTAGGATAGATTAGGAAAAACTGTCTGACAAAAATACAATAATTACTAAATAAATAATTATCCCTCAGAATACACCAGTTACATGGCAATTATATGATGTGCTCACAGGTTACCTGAAAGGAAGCTTGGTGCAAAGAATTCCATCCAGACCAAGAATGAGAACCTTCAACATTTGCTCCGTGTTGGAGTAGAAACTTGACAACCTCTGCATGTCTATTTTCAACAGCTTCCATGGAATAAAAAAATAAACATTAAAATAATTTTTAAAAAATAGTAATAAAAAAAAAATCTTATTGAAGAATTTTAAAAAGAAATAATTTAAGTATTTTGATTTAAGAGCTCAAAAGGTCTCACTGACAACTTCCTGAAACAATAACAATTTTTTTTTTAAACCTGCCCATTATATACTTACTTGCCTTTTATATTTAGATCCCCAAAACAGTATTGGAGAATGGGAATGATGCCAAAATTCCCCCAAACTTGGAAAAGACTTAGAAACAAAGGTAACATTGGCACCCATGATGTTTGGGTACAGGGGTGAGTATATCAATAAATGTATTTAATCAGATGATTTAGACCCTCAGGATTCACTGTAACTGAAGTTTTAAGCATTTAATTATGTCAAACATAAATAATAGAGAAAAAGCTAAAACAATGGACATTAATTGCCAAACTAGGAATGTCAAAAATGAGTCTTTTTACACAAGATCTAGGGAGGAATTAGAAAAACCAAAAAGACTTGAAACAGCCTCATACAGCCTGTATCTTCTAAAGCTTTTCTGTGCTTGATGCAGAAAGCAAATCTGCTTTTATACTTTCGTTTGAAAACACTGTCTTAAGAAAATTTACTGATAAATAAAAGGTCCTTTCCACACCCACTCCACCTCTGAGTCGAAAGCCTAGCATTTAGGCTACAAAAGGATGGAACACGGAAGGCAGTGAAGGAACTCTGGTGAATTTAAACTCGGAGAAACTTGAATTTAAACTAGTGGGTTTAAACTCTTTGGGATTTAAGGAAAGCTCGTGTCACCTAGGAAGAGCGGGGTGGTGGCAGATTCAGTGGTGATGTTGTCGAGGTCAGCCCCAGCTTCCAGGAGAACCCGGAGACATTCCACAGAGCCGTGACGGGCTGAGAGGTGCAGAGCACACAGCCCTTCGAACGTCCTCGAGTGGATGTAGTCATCAGCTGGAGCTGCAGAGGAGCATAATGAGGGGGGAAAACAGGGATATTTAGCAGTGAATTACGAAATACAATCATTTTAAGAAAATAACAGAATTATGTGAGATGTGTGGCCTATGGAACACCCATGAATGTGCTGTAACCACCTGAAGTATCACCCATGAACTGCAATGTGCCAACTTCTCTTTACCGCAGCTGTGAAACCACACACAAAATCCCCAAACAAGAACAGGATAAATCTATGTAAATTGTATCTTCTATGACAGGGTAATTTAGCAGCAAACCACACTATTTCCTATTAGATTTTCCTTACCTGCATCAATGAGCAGCTTCAGGCACTCACTGGAATTGTGTGCTGCTGCTTCATGGATGGGCAACCACCTCCTGTTATCTGGGACATCGACGCTGTATCCCCGATTAATTAATTCCTTCAGTATTTCAACATTTCCTTCTCTGGCTGCAAGGCCCACGGCCGAGCACCGGTCGGAATAGGCTTCCGTGAAATCCATCCCCGCTGTGGAACTCTAAAGGAGGAGGAAAGGAGTAGAGGGGAAAAAAAGAGATGCATGTTGGTACAATATAGATATGAGGGGGGTTTTGTTTGTTGTGCAGAGGATTTAGTTTGGTTTGTAGGGCGATGGTGGTTTGGGGGGTTTAGGGGGAGGTAGTTAGCTTGGAGGGGGTTGGGGCAGGTGTTTTGTGGATTTTGAGGGGAGATGGTTGTGGGGTTTGAGGGGAGGCGGTTGTTTTGGAGGTGGTTGTTTGGAAGGTGTTTGGGGAGGTGGTTGGGGGATTAAGCGGAGGTTGTGGAGCTGGAGGAGAAATGGTTGTTTATGGGGTTGAG